>OOFC01013479.1:20527-33133 GCA_900323345.1 Pseudochromis fuscus | reverse complement strand
TTATGTCACAATCTTTGTCAAGCACCCCCTCCCACCCATCACAGTATCACACAATCTCTCTCTCACACACACACACACACACACACACACACACACACACACACACACACACACACATACATACACACACACACTGTCCCTCAAGCATCAGCCATGGAATTGAAAAGCCACTTCAGAAAAATAATGGAGCTGTGGCCGCCCTGCAGCGTTTGTGTGCATGTTGCGATGTGTAGGTGTGCGTTTCTAAGACTCCCCTTTTTCCTGTGCGTGTGTGTGTGTGTGTGTAAGTGTGTGTGTGGGAGCGAGGGCGTGTGAGCTGTGATTTGAATGTGCACACATGCAAAATATGAGCTCCCCAATGAGGCCATAATTGATTTTAATGTATCCCCATATGGGTTTCACATATGGATTCATTAATTTACAGTTTCTTCTCCAGAGCAGCAGAAAGCCTTTAATTAATCGACTGACATTATAAGTTAAAAAAAGTGTGTAAACAGACATATGAATAACGTTGGAGTGCGCTGACAATGTGAGCGCAGAAGGTCATGTAAGAAGACAAAAAGAGTATAAAGAGCTTAGGAGTAAAGTAAAGAGGATTTTCTTTGATCTATCATTATTCAGATGCATCATTTAGATAGATAAATAGATGGAGAGAGAGGGAGGGATGGTTGCTTTGCTTGCAGACTTGGCTTGTGATGAATAACCCCATCTGCCTGTCATTACTACTAGAGCTACTAGTGGTACACGCACACACAGCAGAATCTGTCACAGATCCCCTCTAAACAGCCTCGGGGGATCCGAGGAGAGAGCACCAGTGAAAGATAAAGAGAGAGGGAGAGAGGGGAGAGATGCTGGGTGTGTCCTGGTTGGAGATAAGCACAGAGAGGCTGTGCTGAGGAAGTGGAAAGCAGGACAAAACACACTGGGAGGGTAAACACCTGTTCCCCCCTCTCACAGATACCCACAGTCTGCCATTAAACCAACTCTCAAAGGCACTTTTGTGATTTTGCTAGACAGTTGTGACATTAGCTCGCTACTGTCGGCATAAAATTTAATGGCAGATGGCTTTAAGAGACACAGGCGATGTTATTAGTGAGTTAACGGCGGCCTCCGGGATCCCCCCCCCCTGTGTGGATCTACAGCCGTTTTGAAATGAAGCCCTTCCAGGAATCGATGAGATCAAGTGTTGGAGGTTGATTAGAGACGTGACCAGAGGTCAGAGCAATCTAACCGAGGTTCAAAGCACGTTTTACATGTTCAGGAATTTTCGAGGTACAGAGTGAAATTAAGGCTTTGATTTATTGGCGTCAGTCCTGCTCATTTAGATCAGTTCGGACGGGGCATTGAACCCAAGCCAAGAAAGTTCTGTCGAGCTTTTGAGGAATCAAATGTCACACTTAAAAATGGTTTTATTTTTAATCTTCACTTTGTGATTTAGTTTCCAGAAACTTTGCCTCAGTGGTTCATTAAATTTCAATAAGCAAACACTTGAGATTACGCTCCCTGGAGTCAAAGTGTCATTCTGATCTTTGGTTTTAATTGGATGAGTCAAACCTTGGGGACAGAAATGCCTGACAACAGATGAAATGATGGCAAACTTTCCCCCACATTATCTTATTTCATTGTCAGCACTTCTCCAACAACTGTACGAGGAGGGAGGGAGGTTTGGTTCACTTGTTTCTGGAGGAGATGAGTTTTCAGCCCGCGGAGGTAGAACGGTGAGAAAAACCATCCTCCACCAATCCCACACAATTTCCTGAGCAACCCGCCGATTGTTTTTTGAACTCTCTTAGTGTTCGGAGCAAACTTGCAGTAATTTAAATCCCTCAAGCTGTTCTTGTTTTTCACAGTGTGGTCTGAAAAACCCCGAGCCGAGGGCAGCTCTCTTCCACTTTAATCAACCCGGCCGGCGGACGGCTCGTGGGCTCGACCATCGCCAACAACTGGAGGTCGAGCCCCGTGTTCACGCTGAGACAGAAACACAAAAACTACTTAGTATTTTTATCTACCTCATAGAAGAGACAGAGAAGACGTCACATCACAGTACTGAGGAGGATTACCTCCTTGTACACGAGCCTCATGGTGAACTAGTTGTTTTGTTCACTTGTACAAAAGCAGCAGGTGTGATGCAAGTATTTAGAGACAGAGAGGAAACAATTAAAGGGAAAAGTGTCAGACAGATGTAAAGTGGCTTCTTCCAAGGACACTGTAATGACAGACTCTGGCATTTTAACTCCAGCTCTCTGCAGATCCTCCACACCCCTCCTCTTCTTCCTCTTCCTCTGTTGTTGCTGGGTGTTTTTGAAACGTCTTATATGTGTAAGAACAAGGCTACTTTGTCTTCCTCTGTCGTACTTTCCTGACACACACAGAAGATAAAGGCGGAGGCATCATTACCTGCGAGTGGGTATGATGACATCCATATGCAATAGCTTCCCATTCACAATCCCTCCATCTCTGTTTGTCTTTCTACTGATCTCTACACGAAATGCAAATGTGTGCATTATTATTGAACTTTTTAAAGTGATTGCATTGTGCATCTGTAGCTTGTGGACTACAAATCAAGGCTTGTTGGATACCTGGTTGTGCGGTGCAGGGACAGCAGGTTTCACCTCTTTCCTTTATTTGTTTGAGGCTGAATGGAACAAACAGTCGACCTCAATTCAAATCAGCGTCTGTGTGTGTGGTGATACACCAGGATGTGCCCTCTCCTCCTCTGTCACAGCGCACTAGGTAAACAAAAGTACGAATTAAAATAGACTCAAATGACCATTTCTGTTTGGACGCATTCCCGTGCATGAGAAAGCAAGCTGCCTCCTCCTCCTCCTCCTCCTCCTCCTCTTTCTGACCCTGATGATGTTAAAGTTGAAAAGGTTGACCGGTGTGAGCTGTGCAACAGGAACAAACATGAAAACAATAACCATTTACATCACTGCATTTGTCAGCCATTTACAGTCTAAGTGTGTGTGTGGTGTGTGTGGTGTGTACCCTCCTACTGTGTCTCCCTGCGGGTCCGACCATTAAAATAAGTGTCCCTTTAACAGCAGTTGACTGTTATGTAAATGAATGACGGTACAGGGCCTCCCTCCCTCTCTCACAAAACTCTTTGTCTCCAACATCCACTAATATCTGAAGTTTTTACCAACCACTGTTTCCATAACGATGGCCCGCCTCCTCCGGGACCACCCACACTTCACTGTCACTACATTCATTTTCAGCATCCAGAAAATTTGGAGGTATTTGATGCCTCTCTTATCATTTAACAGGCAAGATGGCGACTTCACTGTTTCTTTAAGACCTGTTGAAAATGTTCTGCCGAGAGCAGAAAAAAAAAAATGCAATTAGATGAAATCAGCATTGGCATTTGGAAAGCACTCATAATGGCTGCTTCCCTGCATCGGTTTGAAGTGCGCCTCTCAGTTTCTAAAACCTGAAGTGGTGTAAACTCGTTTTTATCCTCAGAGTGAGTTTCCCACTGATAAGATAAAAAAAATAAAGTACAGCGCTAAAAAGGGGAAAAGTTTGGTGCAATCAGGCATGTACTGAGTGGAGAGTGCTTTAGTGGAAACCATTGGACAGAAAACAACAAAGAGATGTATGAAATATGAGTGGTGGTGGCGGAGAGTAAACGCAGACTTCTCTTCGCATGTCCAACCAATCAGGAGCGCCCAAAATAGCTTGGTGTCGTGCCAGAACCGCACACCAGCTCGTGAAAGGAGACCGAGGCCCCGGCCATGGAAAACTCATCAAATTAGAGTCTGAGGCTGAGGAGGAGGAGGAGGGAGGAAGAAGTTAAAATGGCATCCCCTCAAAGCAGGTAGTTTGAGTGTGTGATTGCTGTCAGAGTTGGTTTGCCTCAACAGAGCTGCTTGGAAAGTGGCAACACACACACACACACACACACACAGATGCTCTCACTGCAACGAACAAGCATCACACTCACTTCTCCATTTCCACTTCCTCATTGTGTCCCCATTTTTGTTTCTTCCTCCTCCTCCTCTTCCCCTTGGATCTTTTTTTTTTCTCCTCCTTTTTCCCAAAACGTACAGAAAACGCTGACTCCGACCGGCGATTACAGACGAAGCTGAAATACCTCCTATTTTAAGCAGATGTAATTTAAGTCGAGTCTGAGCTTCCCAGAGGTGGAAATAACCTTTCTAGTCACAACTCCCGTCATTCATTTCAGCCTTCATTCACTCTTGTTGGCTGAAAACCTGCCTCATCACGAACTAATAAAGCGTTTCAGCACCCCCATCTTTTCCCACCTGTATGTGCCCTAATATGCTCTTATCTTGCAGCTAAAAGCTTTTCTACTTCACTGCTCTGCTCTCATTTCTCCACTGCAGCTCAGACTCCTGCAGCTCTCACTGCTGCTGCTGCTGCTTGTTTGTAATCTCAGATTTTCCTCTTTTTTTGCTGTAAAAGAAACAAAAAAAAAGCTTTGCAACAATTTGTCCTCGGACACCTGTGTTATTGAGCAGATAGCGCAGCAGGTATTGAGGCTGTGCATTGTGAATAAACGTGATGCCGATGATGCCGATGACCCGGATTAGACACCTCTGTTTGTCCGTCTGAGTCCCGCTGCTGTCTGTCCGTCTGTGCCTTCAGGCCTCGATCTTTTATTGTTCCTGACAGATAAAGAGATTGGGTCGCACAGAATGGAGGCCTACAAAATCGACCACGCACACACACACACACACACACACACAGCCCAGACTCATAAAGGTGGATCACCCTCATTTACAAATGTATGGCTTTGTGACCGACCCATTAGCAAAACTAGTGGAAGCACAACCCAATGAATTATTCAGTGCCTCCTTAAGGGTTAAAACAGGCGGAAAATATGCTTGTTAAGATCTGAACGCCCCGACAGAAAACACTTATACAGAGGAGAAAACTGAACACAACGGGAAAATAAATGGGAAGATTGACGAGGAGAAATTCTCAACCCTGAAAGTTTTTTTGTTTTTTTTTTTAATCAAAGTAAAATTATTAGACGTAAAATACGCTCCAGAGACATTTCACCAATGAAAGGAGTATTTTCTCCTCCAGAAGATGGAACAATATGTTACTGATGAAACACCATGAATTATTCAGAGGCTCCTTGAGAGTGAAAACAGGCAGAAAACACACTTGTTAAGAGTTTTTTAAATTAATAATCACCAAAAAATATATACGCTAAAGGGACAAAATGCATCTCTTTCATCAGATTTTTATTTTAGAGGATAAAAAAATAAAAAAAAGACGTATTGATGTCCAGATGAGGACTGTTTTTACTCCGAAGAGACATGAACAAAATGACACATCCCGTCCATAAAGATCAGAAATCCTCCCCATGATTACATGACTCAGTGGCCTTGGAGAGCGTGGTATATCAATCAAAAACAAATCTTTCCTCTGAATCCGTCCCTCCCCTGTCTCTCCCCCTCCCGTCCATCTGTCCGTCCCCTCTTTCCATCCATCTCCTCTTTCTCAAACCTTCAATATCTCTTTCCGTGTCCATCCAGGCGTGTATAAGTGAGTGTGGCAGGCCTGGTTGGTGTGTGCATCGCTGCTTTAGACTAACAACCCCCTCCTCCTCCCACCACCACCACCACCACCACCCAATATCCTCTTCGCACACACATGAATATACAAATTCAAAAGGCCGAAGAACTTTTGGAGAATCGCGCCAGATGTTTCCAGCTTTCATACAACAGCATCCTCTCCTCCTCATTTTCCCCTCCCTCATCTGGCCTTTTATTTCTTTTCTGTTTATAAACCCCCCCTCCTCTCTTTCAATTTCCCTCTCCCATCCTCATCCTCGCTGTTGCTTTTTAAAAAAACATCTCCACTTTTGTTGCATTTGTCTTTGTGTCACTTGCATCCTCCACTCTCATCCCTCTTTATCCTTAATGTGTTTGAATGTTCGTATCTTCTCATCCTTTCTTCTCCCATCTTCCTCTTCCTCCTTCCGTTCAACACTCAGACTTTTTAGCTCAATCAGCTGAAAACTTTAAAAGAAACAGTTGCTGCTGAAAGCGAATCCATTCACAATTATTTCCTAATATTCTGACAGATGTGCAAGATTTTTCATTTTTTTAATATCTCCATCCTTCCTTTTCCACTCTGCTCCACATCCCCCCTCTTCATACACTTCTATCATTCATTCTCCAAGTCCCGATTCAATTGATTTAACAGACTTTGCACTGTATTGATGCATCCTCCACATTCTCCCCAAACCCTTTCTTTCTTGCTTGCTCCAATATGGTTCTTTATTAACCATCTGCATCCCCATTTTTTCCTCATTTCCCCTCATTTTTTGCATCATTTCTTGCTTTCCTCCTCCTCTCAGCATCCTCCACCTCCTCCCCTCCCTGTCAGTCTCTCTCTGAGGCCTATTGATTCTCCATCGGGACCTTTTTCACCCTTTCAGCCGTCTGGAGAAGAGATGGGATCTTCTGATGTCCCCGACCAGGATATAAAAACCAGAAAGATATTCAATATCTCCTCTTCGGAGCACAGTAAAATCACAACAGATGCACAGAGACATGATCAGGAAGGTGGAAGAGAGGTGGGAAGGGGAAACCTTTTCATCTCTTGGGGTTGAGAGTCAAACCAAAACCTTATTATGGCACCAATCTTTATTTTCTTTGTCTTGTTTTTGCTCCCAGATGTCTCTTTCCTTTCACTCTCCCCCCTTCAACATCCTTTTCCCCGCTTTCCTCTTCCTACATGCATCTTTTTCTTCTATATTCACGTTTATTTTTGCTGTTTTTAGTCGGGAATGGTTTATATTTCCCTCCAGTTTCCATTGTCCAGACTTTCTCCCCTTTTAATCCCCCCATCCTGCCACACTTCTGCTGCTGCTTAATTTATCCAGGCACCCTCACCGCCAGCCTCCGTCCGTGTGTCTGTCCCATCCTCCCCACCATCACCCCACTCCCTGCATTCATCCAAGTATTGATCTAGCTGTCCATGATATGCCACGGTGATTGACAGCTACTAATTGGCTTAATCCCACCCCCAGGGGCTTGTAGCTCTCTGGCTGATCTGGATACAGCTGTCCTATTGTCCAACAGCTGACACCATGACCCTCGGGAGCCACTGAGGGGGAGAGGAAGAAGAGATAGCGAGGTAGATAGGGAGAGGAAGATGTCTACAATTACACAACTTTTAGTTTCATTGGAGTAAAGTTCAGGTCCATCTGCGCCACGTCGAACACCCAAAGAATTTAATGTCGGATGCAATTGGTACCCGAGGGCACAGAGAGGGAGACGCAGGACAGAATAAGACAGACAGTCGGATCAGGACCTCTGTGCACTAACAGCAGGCTTTTGCCAAGTGGTTTGACAGACGATGCCCCGGCTCAGAGGTCAACGCTTCTTTCACTGCGATATATGTGCATCAACAACCATGCGTCCAGTCACAGTGTCCTTGAGCAAGACACCGAGTCGCTTGGGCGTAGATGGAAAAGAGGAGGAGGGAGGGAGTGAGACAGTCGCCCAAGAGACAACAGAAGCAGCCCCCTAAAGCAGACCCAGATTAGCTTTGCTCTATTGAGGAGGCAAGGGGCAGAACACAGGGTCTTAGTGGATGCCGCTAAGCCTTTAAAGACCACCCTTCAGCCTGGGATGTACTCCCCATCCATCCCATTTATCCAGTAACCGACGCACACTGTTTACATTCAAATTAGCCCGTGGAGACCTCACAGGCCCAACACTTCTGCCTCAAAGGCGGGTCATGATCTGCTCACCTAGACCCCATCATTGCTTTTATTGCTGAGGTGCAAAAGCTGAGTTTCACGCTGAAGTAGTATGTGCACCATTAAACTCATAAAGACCTCAGGATCGCTTAAATCTTCATCAATATTTCATCGTGAGTCGACCTCTCACATCAGCTGTTCCTTTATATGGAATAGATGCAGGACTCAGATTTAGGAAACAAAAAATAGGCGGGGATCTTATTTCTGTGGTTGTACTTTAAAACACTCATCCTCACCCCAACCATCCTGTTTAGCACTTCCTCTTCCTGCTTTCATCTTTTCTTTCCTTTCTGCTTTTATCTGTTGCTGCAGAGGCGTCGAGTAACAATATCGATTAAGAAAATAAATCTTTTTTTTAGGGTTCTTGAATTATTCATACTTGTGGAAACACTTCTCACTTCCTGTGATTGGACCCTCGACTGATTTGACCTTTGATCTGTCTAATAAACCAAATGCGACACTTGACAGGGGATTGATCCTTTTGGTGACATTTAAACTTTACATTACATTGTTACTTTTCAAAGAACCTCATTTGTTACCAAGAGTTACGTTGAGTTGACGGGAACAGGGGGTGGAGGTAAAAGGGAGAAATTGATCAGCAACGTTGCGGATCATTACACATACCATGCATGTGTAATGACCCTAATTACCCCTGTAAATGACAGATCCCACCCCTTACCCACAAACCGCCGACAAACACTCAACTCGGTGACACACTGGAGGACACAAGGGTCATTGTGCCAAAACATCCTCCCCTGCAAAACGATCCCCCCTCCGCTCTCTCTCCCTCTTCATCCATTCTCCTCTCCCTCCCCCGTTTTCTGTTTGCCATGGACACGCTGGATACTTGATAATAACCCCCCTCTTCCTCCAGCCCCACACGGTGAAGCCAAGTCCCCTCCCTGCTGTCTCCAGGTCCACACAGAGAGGCCTTTGTTGCTCCGAGCTGCGACCTCATACCTCAATAAGACCGCACTGTTGGTCCTCCCTCGAGCCGACGACCATCCCGACAAAGCTGCAAAACTTTCTCACCAAAGCTCCTCTTCAACTGATTTTGCAAACATTTGTTTTGCTATCGGACAAATCAGGAATAATTTCATCAAGATATTTTGTAAAAACTCACAACTCAAAGTGGATTCGAATTCGAAAAATACATAAATAGTAAATGGAAATCCTCATAAATGAGCCGCCGAGTTTTTTTCCCCACCTCAAAATGTCACAGCAAGATATTTCTTTGATATTTTCCTTTTCATCCTGAGAGTAAAACCAGGTGACATTCAACTCTTATTGCTCTAAACAGCTCTTAAAGATTGCTGCATTGCCTTGTTGAATAAAATATTAGCATGCTCTGTGAATAAAACATCAGGACTATTTTCCTCTATATAAAAAGGTCAAAACAGCTGTCTAGACAAGCAGTGATCTATTTTACCCCTGTATGCCACAGTGCTGCTGCTGCACTGCGCTGGGAGGACTCTCTGCATCCACCTCACCAGCTCCTAATCCACACTGGATCCTTCAGCAGCACGTTTACATTCTGCTTAATGCTTCGTCCAACTTTCAAAATCTCACAGGACGTCGATACAAAACTGAAACCTGGTGCTGGATTTTTCAGGTCTTTCTGTTCTCATGGAGGCATCTGGTTCTCATCAAGATAAGAGCACAAGGCAAGATGCATGGTTTAATTTACACACATAGGGCCTGGGGTGACCTTAGAAATCCCACCTTTGGGTGACACGGACTCATGCGGACAAGACTGCCTGAAACGACTTTTATCTGTTGTTGGAGTGATGCTCACGCTCAGGTGCACACACAAAGACCTCCACGCTGACCTTGCTTGGTCAGCTTCAGGATGTGAAAACACCCACATGCATGGACACATCGGAGTGACACACACACACACACACACACACACAAAGAGGAGTGACCTTGTTTGTTCAACCTTGCCACTAGAATATAAACAGCGTTGATGCGTTTGCTTTCATGACATCACAATAAAAATAAACGTGGCTGTGACAAACTCGATGTCACTACGCATAAACACCGAAAACACACACAACGTATGAAAATGGCTCAAAGGAGCTGCAGCTTCACTGGATGTAAAAATAACCCCCGACATGAATTATCTTCATTTCAAATGATTTGCAGTGACAACCGCTGCCTTTTTATAGACTGTTAGAAAAATCACATCCATGTACAGAACAGTAAACATCCTATATGTAATGGGAAGCACTGTCAAATACATGTGTGTGTTATAGCAACCTGTCAGATCGGATGTTGTGAACTGGTTTCCATGGCAACATTGAACAAAGAATAATTGTATTAAATCAAATTTGCAGGTGAAATTGGATATTCACAACATAACAAGTGGAAATCAGAGTTAGAGATGCAGCATGAACAAACTTTACAGGCCCCAAGAGGAACAAATGGGTCGTCACACACTTGACCGAAATACTGTTTTCCCTCAAATGCATTTTGTGATTTTAAAGGCCTAAAGCAGGGTGTCCAATCCTGGTCCTTGAGGGCCGCTATCCTGCATGTTTTAGATGTTTCCCTCTTCAAACACACCTGATTCAAATGATCAGGATCATTACCAGGCTTCTGCAGAGCTGATTATTTGAATCAGGTGTGTTGGAAGAGGGACACATCTAAAACATGCAGGATAACAGCCCTCGAGGACCAGGATTGGACACCCCTGGGCTAAAGGCTCCGTATGTGTTTCAGGTGTAAATCTTGTGTCCGTGAATGGACGCTGGGAGGATCTGCCTTGTATCAGTCCCTGCACCTCTCCCTATATTTAGCTATGCTCTCCTATCTGGAGCAATAACAATTAGCCGATCCTGGAGGAGGCTGCATCTGTCGTTCACTGCGTCTCCTTTCACTTGAAAAGGTCAACGCAGTCACAGCTGCAACTGAAACCTAAAGAGACGTTGGAGGAGAGGGATGGAGACGGGATGAGGATGAGGAGGATGGGATGGAGAAAGGAGCAGAACAACAACTTATAGGAAAGCTGACAATACAAAAACAAACAGGAAAAAAAGAGATGTGGATTTATATAAATGCTACTCTATATATCTCTGACTCATGGTCAGGGATTAAAGCAGGGAGCGGGCGAAGAAATATACTGGAGTCGAACCATTCGCATGGAAAAAAGTGAAATTAATACTGTCCAATGAAGAAGCGGCAGTCATATTCAATCATATTACACCATTATACGTGTCACGGTCAATGAAGCATGGATGGAGAGGGAGAGGGGGAGAGGAAGTATGGGACGCCAGGAGAAAAAAAAAATCAGAGGGACAGAAAAATGGCAAAGGCAGGATTTAGCAAGAGTGATAACAAGGAGATTTAGAGAGAGAAATACAGACAGAAAAACAGAGTGATGCAGAGGGAGGCGAGTGAAGAGAGGTTATTATGGTAAAGAGGTCAAGCTTGCAGTAATGCTCTGTCTTGTAGAAAAGAAAACAGGCTTTTTGTGCGTGAATTGTGCACAACAATGTGTGTCAGTGTCACATGTGCACTGTTATCTTTCCCCTTTTTTCTGCATGTGAGTGAGACATCATCTGCTGCAGCACATCAGAGCCAAGGCGGAGGTTATATGATCTCAGGGAGAGTGTGGAGGAAACAGAGATGTGATTGTGTTTCGATTAAATCCACAGAGCTGAATTAATAAAGTTGTTTTTTTGGGGGGGATCGGCTGATTAGTGAACTTCCCTTTTGGTGCTTAATACAGCAAACACAGCGTACAGGAAGCAGCTATTTATCTGTATTCAATATATCCATCCTAGCTGGGTTTATTTTGGGAACTTTAGGGAGTGTAACTGTACAGCGCAGTGGGGATAAATACAGATGAGAGGGAGAAAAATGGAGGACAGAGGAGAGGAGAGGACAAGAGGAGAGGAGACAGGAGTGGATGAGAAGTGTGAGATAAGTCCCAGCGTGATCAAAGCGTTACTTTGACATCAAGAGCAGGCCCTGCCAGCACGCTGACTGGTTAATGCTAGAAATGCACACTTTGAAATATCCGAGTATGTGTGGCTAAGAAGCTTCGCCTCATATTTGTCCAAGTGATGCACACAGGAAGATGCATTTTCACATTTCGGACACTGATTGTCTGATGACTTTCAAAACAAACAAACAAAAAATCCCATTTCCTAACCCCCACTCTGACCGTACCACAATGCGAGCACAACAATGCTCCATATGCCAGCACACAGGACAAACAGCCATTCTCCTGGCTGTCATGGCTCCAAAACAATTCAACCCAGAGAATGATGTTCGTATCTCAGCCGTCTGCACGGAAAACACCGAGATTTCCTGTTATGCCACAGATAATTGCATAAATAATTTAGCTAGAAAAAAAACAAAACACACAGAGGCATATAACATGGTGATTAAGCTGCTTATTTTCAGGGAGAGTGTGTGTACAAATTGGCGCCAGAGTCCCTCCTCTCACCATGACATCAGACGCCACACATCATAACAATTTGCTGTGCGCTCTGCCTCCGAGCTATATGTTGAAAAATGTTCATTATGCAACTATTCCTGTCCTCTTTGCACTGTGTCATCCAATTAAATTTCTCACTTTCTCGTTAGCCTAAACAGCAGCAGAACAAAGGGGAAATATATGCAGGGAGGGACAAGTGACAAATGTTCTCAGCCAGATGGAGGTCACACTTACATGGTTTTTAGAGCGCCGAGCCACCAGGACGCCACTTTCTAGTTAAACTATCTGTCTGTTTATCTGCATGTCCCCTTCCATCCACCCACTCGGATGCACAGAGTCCTCTATCTAACCCTGCTCCTAATCAGATAAGCTCAATGCAGCATTTGCTTTTTTTTTTTTTTTTTTTTTGGGGGTTCCT
>OOFC01013479.1:0-16742 GCA_900323345.1 Pseudochromis fuscus | reverse complement strand
GGCTGTCTGTAGCTCTGCGGAGAGGAGGCGACAAAACCGATGTCAGATTTTTCAACCACAGATAATAACTGAAACATTCAAGTATGAAGCCGTGAGTTTTGCTGTCATTAAATCTCTCACACACACACACACACACACACATACACACAACTCCTTCATCTACATCCAATGGGCTCAGTTCACTTCAGTGAGATTTTTGGATTTTCAAGGGTCACATGTAAAACTGTGAACTGAGCCCGACTCACGCTGAATGAAAATGTACAGTACAGCCAAATATGTGACACACGTGTGGATGACTCGGGTGACATGTAATCATGAGGAGGATCTACTGTGAGGGGGAGGGGGAGGGAGGTGTAAATGGCTTTTTTTTTTTTTTTTTGTAAACATGAACCTGGTGGCAGAACAACACTGAAGCCATGAAACAAATCCAGTATTGGAGATTTGAAGTGAAAATCCCATTACCTGGAACTCTTCTGACAGCTTGGTTAGAGAGAGGCCAAAGGTGAGTAACTAAACTTTAAATGTAAACTGACTGAACTCCAAGTTTGTTTGTTTTTTAACAATATTTTATTCTCCAACTGTTGGAGGTTTCTTTCCACACCGTGCAGATATTACACTTTCAAACATTAAAATATGAAATTACTCACATACCTACAACCCTCCCCTTTTACTATCTCCATCTCACCCTAGTTTTTTTTCACCACTTATTTCAATCTTACCTTAAAACTTCTGTCTAATCTGTGATTTTATTTTTTATTTTTTACATGTAAAATCGATCATGGTGGTGGTGGCCAGAGAAGCTAGTGGTCTTTTCAGAACCTGGATTTGTCTCTAGCCTTCTGCTGCTATAAACCACAAACACAGCATCACACAAACAGGGAGGGGAGTCTGTGTGTGTGTGTGTGTGTGTGTGTGTGTGTGTGTGTGTGTATGTGTGTGTTTGCATGTGTTTGTAGAAAATATATGTTTATCTTCATTAACTCGGTACAAACTCTTTAAAAGTCTGTATCATTTTCAACAAATATGTGACTGCAGTTTGGGACAGTGGACGTTACATCTAGTTATATTTATTGTTTTCCACATTTTACACAATTGTGTTAAAAGCCACACATCTGCTGGACTAAAAAAAACAACAACAAAAAAACGTCTGTATCCACATGCACTCATCAGAAAAAGAACACACACAGTGTTAAATGTCCCAAACTACTCCTGCTCCATGTGTTGAAAATAACACAACCTTACTGTGTGTTGATGTAACGTGTTGTGGACTTACATCCATCAGAGCGGCGTTGATGTAGTTGCTGCTTTCTCCGTCTATTGTGATGAGGAAGGGGAGGCATCTGTCAGGGGGAAGGCCGTCCATAAAGCGGTTCTTATCTTGGTTTCTAGGCAACAATGCGATGCTGCAGTCCTCAGGCTGAGGCTGGGGCGTCACTGAGTTTAATGTCTGGATAAAAACAGAGAAATGCATAAGATAGAAGTTGGTTTATGGTGTTGAGATGAAAATTAAGGATGGATATAAAAATGTAATAACACAAGAAAAGTTGGTGTTCATTTGTGGGCTCATCTATTGACATTCACGCTAAGAAATAAAGAAATGTGAAGTTTTTTTAAGCTTCCACAGATGCACACAACACAGTTTAGTGAGTAATAATATAAGTTTGGCTGCACAGATTCTTCTTTTTCTTAAATGTCAACATTGTTTACCTTTGTTGTTGTTGTTTTTGACTTGTTTATAGGTTGTAGCAAAGGAACAAAATTGTGTTTTTTTTGGCTTTATAACAAATATAATGAGTTTCCTTAGATGCTCAGGACGTCTTTCAGAAACTGTTAAAGCCATTACCAGCAGTGAAACATTAACATTTGATATTTTTTTCTGCGCTGTAAATACTTGAATTTGAAGGACACCACTGTAAAAATGCAAACTTCTTGCATCCACACTGTAAAAAGTTACCAGCTAAAATTCGGAGGGGCTTTCAGATTCATGAGTCCTCGTGGTTTACCTGGAACTCGTCCTTCAGATGGGACGAGTTGGTCTGGGAGTCGATGCGGATCAGCTCATAAAAAGCTGCTTTGAACTCGCACACTGGTATGGCTGTTTCTCCACATAGACAAGCCTCTAGTATGGCGTCGTGGATGAATATATACTGCTCCTGGAGACACAAGATTCAACACACACATCTTATCACACATACACACATATTTCACTGTTGGATAAAGATCTTGGGAAACAGGAAAACAAACGCGACTTGTCACCTGGACACGCAGCTGTGGCACTGAATGAAAATGAGAATGAGATGGAGGAATAAATGAGATGAGATGATGGTGATGGTTTACTTCACTTCTGAGTCAGTCCAGATAAAAAAAAGAGACATTTTCTGGATCTTTCAAGGAAAACAGCAGCTTCAATTCAATGAAGAGACACAGGGAGAGAAGGCTGCTGAGGTGAATGGCTGTGAATGAGCTTTGGATGGATGCTGGATTGTTACACTGCTACAGACTAATACTGCAGATATTTTAGGATGTGTACGATGTATGACTGTGACAAACATGAGCATGATTACAACATGACTGAACAGTGTAGCTTCTGTTTGAGGAGATCACATCAAAAAATCACTTTGAAAGTATGTGATCAGAGTAAATATGAAGTCTAGAATTTGTTTCTTTTAAGAAGATAAAAGAGTAAAAAAGCCTAAATCGTTGTAAGAAGAGTAACTTTAGTTTAGATGAAAGAGAGAAAGAGAAACTACCATAGATAAAATTGATATTTGCAACACCTGAGTCTGTTTTCTTACTCAGTGTAATTCTCAATCCCACCACTAGGAGGCGGTAGATTATTTTCCAATCTTAAACAAAATGACTCCACAGAACTTTACAATGTTCTGAATGTAATGACGTGATGTTCCCATGAGTGTGTAGTGGACAGATGACAACATACAGTCACCTCAGCCTGTACCGTGCTGATGGCTGAGTGTGAACATGAGGGTTTTATACTACGTCTGCTCTAAGATGTGGATGCAGATGGAGGATGGGTAATGCAGTCACCTCAGTCTGTACCATGTTGATCCTCCTAGAGCGAAGAGCCTTCACACAGTTGTAGATGTCGACCACTCCTTCTCTCTCCGCCATGTCCAACATGATGTCAATAACTATGAAGCAGCCCGTGCGCCCTGCTCCGGCACTGCACACAGAAACGTACAGAGTTAGTTTGTTTATCTGTTTATAATGTGGAGTGAATATTTAATTCTGACTTTATCTGTTTATTCTGCATGTATTTTTCTACCTGCAGTGGACGACAATCGGCCCAGCAGAGGGTGGATTAGAGATTTTAACTCTGCGGATGAAGGAAAGTAGTCCCGTGGCGTGATATGGAACTCCGTGATCAGGCCAGCCTGTGAAGTGGAACTGCTTGACTTCCCGCACCTCGTTGAAACCACGCTGAGTAAAGATAAACAATAACTTTATGTAACACTTCATGTATCATTTCAAGGTCACTTTTAGTTCCCTCGCAGAATATGACTCAAACATAACAACCGCTTTCTAGCATGGACAGTTTTATAGCATCAGCTGATTATTTTGCACAAATTAAAACTGAATTAAAATAGTTTTTTGTCAATGCAAAATATTTAAGAGAATGTAACACATCACTCACCCTCTCCAGTGTAAACGTGCGGACCACATACTCAGCCAGAGGTTCAACCTCCACAAAAGTCACCTTGAAGTCTCCATACACTTCAGCATCATCCGGCCAATACTTGTAGCACTTAACCTGGTAACAACAAGAGTTAAGATTATTAAATGTGCAATAAATAATATAATATATAGTGCCTTAAATAGAATGGATGCCACCAATAAAATGTAGCTCACAGTGTTGCTAACATTTGAAGGTAGACAGTATTAACAGCAGACATGTTAGAGCAATCTTCTTAAAAGTTTCTATCCTCACTTTCAATCTACAGATAGGATTTTGTTGTGAAATGCTGAATATAAATATACATATATAAGGTTTTTACAAGAAAAATCAGAGTCTTGCTTGTTGTTGAACTGCACAGAAGAAAAAAAAGGACCAACTCACCCTTCCAACCTCCACCAGATTAGTTACCATGACGATGCAGGCCGACTGCTCCTGCCACACCATCCTCCAGAAGTCATACACAGTCTCATGGACAGGACCTACACACAGACACACACTGAGTCTTCACCTTCATGTTGCTTTATAAGTATTTCTTGCTTGTACAGTCATTATGCAGAGTGTGTAGTTGTCAGTGCTGCAGTGTCTTACCCTGAGTAGCAATGTAGTGACTTGGCCTCTGGTATCCCTGAAAACACAACAGCAGTCATTGTATAAACATTCAACACATATGCATCAGTTTGCAGACTGTTAAAAAAAAACCTGTTATCACGGTTGGAGACGTCCACAGATGATCTAAAGTAAACTAATCTGCTCCCTGCAACTACACAAACATTATTTTGACAGTATAATAAAAGTCACTGTCGTTTCTGAGTTGATTTACATGTTGTTCATTATAAAGTTTGGAGAAAATTTTCCTCATGATAATACAGTTTGAGAAAATGTTTACAAACTAGCACCTGAGATCAGCTGTTTGTGTTGTCAGAGCACCGCACGCTCCCTGCAGCGCTCTGATAACCACTGATTAGCTTCTACTGATGGAAACACGACAAAAACTAAGGTCTATGCATAAGCACAAGACGCGGTGAGATGCAGGACGACTGGTGGGAGGAGGCGAGGTGAAGTGAAATCTTTCATGCAGCAGAGGCCCCAGCAACTCAAAACGGGTGTACGCCGTAACCGGGTGTGCTGTGAGAGTGGGTGTATGAGGTGAGCGGGTGTAAAGGTTGAGGGGCATGAATGAAAGAATCCACAGTGATACTTACATCCCTGTACAGCCAAATCTACAGCCCAAGCCACAGGCAGAAAGAACAAGTGGAAGAAGGAAAGAAAGAAAGAAAGAAAGAAAGCACAACAATGTCAGTGAGTGTCAATCAGAAAAAAGAAAAGTTGCATTGACATAATGGGAGTCTGAACAGGACATGCAGAAAAAAAAATGACCTAAAACTCCAAATTAGACTGAATAGAAAGGACACTTCCTGTTTCCATTTAACCACCTTTAAACTAACAGAAAGCCTCCATCGTCTCCTGAGCACGGGCCAAACATCCGACAAAGATTCGGGGAGTGTCCACTCTATTCGTTCTAATTCTAGCTCAATGTGAGAAGTAGCATGCGTGTAATAGTTTTAATGACAGTGAATTATATTACAGAAGAGCATGCTATAAGCATAATAGCATTAAAAAAAAGCACAATGTGAGCAGTGGTGACGAACATGCGGATGATTGAGTGTAGAGGTGGGGATGGAGGAAGATGAACGGACTGACAAACAGATAAAAAATGAGAAGACAGAAAATGAATTGTGTATAGATAAGACAGCTGGAGAGCTTGTGGTGGAGCAGTTAGAGGATGAATTGGAAAAATTTAGCGATCACATCTACAGCTCACTGATTAACACTTTATTACTTCCACCGAGGAGGTTTTAACCCCTGAGTGCTGTCTAGTTATTTGTAAACCTGATGAAGTTATTACATCTGAAAGTTCTACTTCATGAGGATCTTATCCATCACATGTGGGTAAATCAAAGGCTGGGGATGGATGGATGAATTGATGGACGGACGGAAAAAAGGACAGGTGTGCTGTATGTATGCATGGTGTGTTTTCAAGGTGGCTGGATGCATAAAATGGTTACGATGGGTGACGCATGGTAGACGCAATAAAGGTATAGAGGCCTGACATACGAGCGAGGGAGTGTGGTTTCGTTGGTTTCGTTGGGAGCCAATAGTAGCATTCGATGCGTTTCCACTTACATCGATGTAGTTGGCGTTGATGTAGTCGGAGGACGGGTCGTCTTCTATGGGCTGGAGGATAACCCTTGAATGGTCATCTAAAGAGAGACAATGGGAAACAGTGTGGAAGAGAGCAACAGGAAGAGGCAGAAGAAAGAAGGATCGTCATTGTTTTATGGCAAAAAAAAAAAAATGGCACTGATGGAGTTAGCTCAATCACACTTCTACATGAATCCTGTTTCTTTTTAACAGTAAACTTTACATAGAATGGACGAAGCTAACATGACGTCACCAGTTGGTTTCTGGACTCGTGTTTTGAAGTCAGGAGATCTGCATTTGAAGGGT
The DNA here is from genome assembly GCA_900323345.1 of Pseudochromis fuscus. Classification (NCBI taxonomy): domain Eukaryota; kingdom Metazoa; phylum Chordata; class Actinopteri; family Pseudochromidae; genus Pseudochromis; species Pseudochromis fuscus. The sequence goes on along the minus strand of OOFC01013479.1, from coordinate 10,540 downwards.
GCCACGTTGGAGCCAGATGTGACCATATTTGGGAGGAGTGAGGAGGCGGGTGTGACCCTTGAACCTGAGGACACTGCCCAATGACACTCGAGTACAGAGCTGGTCTCATTGGAGACTAGACCTGTCAATCAAACTAACCACACCCCTCTTTTTGAAGCCTAATATCTAATTAATGATGAAATGATTTTCAGATGGACTGACTGGGCTGACTTTAGCTGATGACGTCAGAATTATTCACTAAATATGATGATTTTTTAATTCAAGCCACTGGAGCCAGCATCTAGTGGCCATCGGTGGTATTACACTTTTCCCACTTCCACATCGGCCTCATTTTTGAGACTCGGTTGCTTCACTCAATGTATATATATGTATGTACTGTCTGTGTTTCTATCTGAGCTCAGTTTGTAGTGGGTGGAGCTTAAAATAGAAAAAGGTGATGTCACATTTTTTTGGCGAATCAGAATTCAGTAAAATTTAAATGAAATGTCATGACAGTTCAAAGATCAAATCAAATCAAACAAAACAGACAGTCATAATAAACATTGCACAATACTTTAAATTTATGAATACCACCTGATGACACATTTTTTCTTCCATTTTTATAAATTTACATGCTCAAATAAAAATCTTGGGTCTAAACAGTCTATAGACAGATTTACTCAAAAGCCGGATTTTAGACAGTTATGCAACATAACTGAGACTCTTTTGTCTATAACAGTGAACTTAGATCATTTGAATATATCTTCCTCTGAGTTTGCGAGTCTGAAGGACATAAAAATACTCAGGGAAGTGCCTCACATCCACAGTACAAGCTGGAAACTAAAGTTGATTGAGCAGCTGCAGTTATTGCTCATCGACTGTGGAGCAACCACTCGCAAACTCTCCAATGAGCCAAAACACAGTTCATTGGTTTTCTCTGGCTTTGATTTTATGTCTTCACTTCTGTGGGTTGTACATTTAATTCCTCTTTACTACACTGCTCCTGTGTCACTTCAGCTTCTCTTTTCTTTTCCTCCTCTTCCTGCACAGCACTTGTAACTTAAGTTTGTAAATGAAAAAGCAGACAGAGATGCAGTTTGTTTGCTTACATGCTATAATGTTGCCGTAGCGGTTTTTGGTGCGATTCTGCTCTTTCTTGGCCACGTCCCAGGAGGCCGACTGGCCCTCGAAGAAGCTCTGTATCACCAACAACATGGAAAAACACAGAAAAGAAAATTACACGTCATGGTTCCTTAAAACTGTAGAAGAAGGACTTCAGTGATTGTTTCCTATTAGACAATAAAACAGGAAGACCATAAAAAAAGGTTTAGTCAATAAGACAGGAAGTACCTTCAAATTAAGAGGCAGTTTAACCCTGGTCGCCATTTTATCATTTTAATGAAGCCAAAAAAATCCAATAGAGTAATATTGATTTCCATAAGAACAATTTCATTAAAAACGTGTCAACTCCTGTAATATAAAAAAAAATAATCCCCGTATCACTACTTTGTATTGCAGTGATACCGTTAATGTTATCAACCAGTGTGTTATTTCTACTGTTACAGATGGAGGGAGTAAACTACTGGTGATAACAATCCTACTTCGTATTCCTCCTTGAAGCCGTAGCTGTCGGATGTTTTCATGAGGTTGATGTGCTGCAGGAGGTCGGCCACTCTGATGGCCGGGTGGAGCTGTCCCGTCTGATAAGGCGACTCGGTTCCCTCGCAGTGATACCGAGGAACGTCCAGCAGCCTGCTGTTCTCCGCCGCCGAGCCGCTGTGGTTCTCGTCTGTGAGGAGGAGAGAAAATGAGGTGGATTTATCAGCTGTACTTCCTGCTTATTTCCATCGCTGTTTCACTTTACGATCAGTTTTTTCTCATAAGTGATCCAGTAAGGAGTTGTTTTTGACTCTAGATAAAGCAATGCACACACATCGATTTGTAAACTTGTTTGGGAACACATGGATCTGCACAACAGCAACAAAACATCTCCCTCTGATGTTACCATATTTTTCAAAGTAAACCCAGTGAATGTTTATACTCACCTGTGATTGGGACTACATGTTCAAGCAGCAGAAAAAGAAGAGACACAAAGTTTAGTGTGAAGACTGAAGGGTCAGAGGGTCTGTTAGTAAAAGTCTAAACATGAACTAAAGGTTGTGAGTGATGGTTTATTTAGAGGGAGTTTACTGGATTGGATGAATAAAGTCGATGACGTCACACAATGAATGATGATCACAGCAACACAAGGTGGGGAAACGTAGGAGATGAATTAAACTGTGCCATCTAGTGGTGATACATTGTAAACATCGCTATCAGCTTTACTTATTTTATCCAAATTCCCTGGTAATATTTCCACACGTTACCACTGACAACCTATTTAAACATCTGGCATTAAATTGCACATATAATTCAAACCACAAATGAGCTCAGAAAGGTGTAGGTTTCATCTAATTATCCTGGTAAAGTTTTTAAAAAGTGCTTCAGTAGCAGGTAATTAACGGGGTAAAAGTGATGCACGTGAACGTTTCCTGGGCCGTGTGAAAAATGTGAGCTGACAGTCGTAATGTACAGACTGACAGGTTGTATAATGGAGCAGCTCCGTGCTGCGGCACAACCAGCTGATTTCATCCTCGCCGCTGTTTATTAACTGACACTGTTTATTTCATCCAGCTGATGCTTTTCTCTGCTCCGAGGACATGTTAGCTCATTACTGATTGTTAAAGGTACGTTAAGCCCCTCGTCAGGCCAATTAACAGTAAACTTGACCCGACACTGCCTCTTAATTCGCTCCTTCCTGCTACTTCTTGCTCCTCTGTGAAGTGATTGGCCGAGACAGATTGTAACTGCAGCCTTCACTCCAAATTAGAGGCCGTGGAACAGTTAATTAACGCAGTTTGGTGGCGTTGTGGATTGTGGAGCCCTTAAGGGTGTGTTAGAACTCCACATCACGCCGCGGCGTCGACACCAGGGTAAACTAAAGATAAACACATTGCGATGCAACGCTGGAGCCGCAGAAACATCCAACTTGGCAAAAGCTACGGCTTTCATGATTCAGACACTCAGACTGGGGCATCAGCAACAAAACAAGCCCAGGGAATAACACAGATGGTAGATACTCAAGCAGACTTCTAGATCCATTGCACGGGGAAAAAAAAAAAAAAACAACTTCTGCCAAACACACAGGGCTGTAGGCACTAAGTTGTTCAGCGTTGTCACAGATTTAATCTGCAGTCAATTTGCAGTGGCAATGTGACAAATTGTCTTCCTCCTTTTAAGCTTTCATTTCTGTCATTTTTGGGACACAAAATGGCATGCCTTAAAACAGCTCAAAACTGTGGAAATAATGAGGTCTCTAAGGGAGAATGATGGTAATTACTGTGAATATCAATAACTCTCAGTAGGAAACAGAAACCAAGGCTGGAGTTGGGAGTGATTGAACCTTAGGAAAACACGGGATGACAGATGAAGGGCTTGGCTGTCGCAGTTTTTAATACCAGACATGTTTTACGCAGTGAGTTGGCAATAGGTTGCAAAAACTATAAAAGATACACACACTTTTTGCCATCCTCATATATTCTAATCTACAACTCCTCTGTGGGCGTCTATCTGTGGAGATACATTAAAACTTCTAAATGTAGGCTCAGGACTGTCCATCCACACCAGCAGTAATGTCCAGCAGTCACTATATATGGACATTTTAACACAACAACAGGGGGAGGGCCGTGTAAAGACGTACAGGGGCGGGGCTACAAGCACAGGGGCTGTATGGTGATGATGGTGGGTGATGACTACAGGGTATTTATTGGGGATAAATGTGACATGTCCAACGCATGCCAGGTGTCTCACCTAACACAGCAGTAGGAACCAGAGGGTCGTTGGGCACTGCAGGAGGAAACACGGTCAGGAAATGGTTCTAAGTTTCAGATTTTTACAGGACAATTTCCTCCTAAATAATCACTAATTCCAGCAAAACTCTAGAACTCTAGAACATGATTTTATTCTCACTGGGTTACATTTTTCATTTTACCGTATTTTCCGGACTATAAGCTGCTATTTTTTTCCGACGCTTTGAACTTAAACACCGGTGTGGCTCATGTATCGGCGGCATAAAGCTCGTTAGCTTTTTACAAGCTAGCAAGCTCCATGCCACCGATACATTTAGACCCGGTCAGAGTGGACCACATGAAAATGAATAAATTCAATAGCTGCTTGTAGACAGGAGCGCTCAATAGTCTGGAAAATACGGTAATTAAGCTGAATCAAATGTTGAGGTACTATCCCCATAAGAGCTGATCCAGAGGAGATTCATAGGCAGTGATTTTGATAATTAAACAAATATTTGAGTCATTTTGAGTCAATGACATCAAGCTTAGCTCAATAAAATAAATACATTTTTGAGTTTTCAATGTAACTTTGAATTTTACCACCTTTTTCAAAATCCACTTGAAATCAAAAGTATCACTTTAATCCTTTTGGATCCCCTCGCTGGTCATATTGTTCCTTACTAAACAATGTTAGCCACAAAATTTACAGAAATGGGGTTTTGATTGCATTTTCTATTTAATTTATTCATAACATTTATTTCCTGGCAAAATAAATGAATGAATCTGAGATTTTTGTCATCTTGACCACAGCAATTTCAGCCAATAAGATCATTAGATCCACCTGTCAATCAATCTGCTGGTACCGGCAGCAGTATCGTCAGTTAGCATGTGGAACTAATGGTATCTTAACGTTAGCTAGCTAGCTATGGTGATTTGTTGTTTTTCAACGGTCCAATCAAATTCCTCCAAACATTCTGTCCCGCCTACACATCTTGTTTGTGTTGGGAATACATCAGGATACAGAAATCAGATGGACTTTAAGTTACCACCTGTTTAACTGGAAAAGATTAATAAACAGTGAAAGTAAGTGTGAGTAAGAATAACCATGCCAGATATTATATGTTATATTTCATGAGTGCGGACAGCAGAGAGAACAGATTAAAATATCTACATGTGTTAGAGGAGAAAGAATAGATAATAAAAAAGAAGCTTCAGGTTGGGTGGCGTTTAAGGACCTACATCTGTTGTTGTAGTTGTGAGAGTCCATGAATGTCACAGCCATGGGGTCCTCTCCGTGCAGCGTGCTCTGGTCGGCGTAGCTGCGGTCCATGGCGTTCACCATGTGAGTCATTTCCTGGCGAGTGGTTCCGATGGCGTCTTTACGTTTTTTAGCCAGTTTTCTGTCGGGGGCAGAGAGACACAGAGTCAGGCATCGTACCGACAAAAACACGCCAACCATCAGCCAGCCTGCAGACCACAGCCTCGCAATCAACTGTCCCAAACTGCACATTTCAATGAAGCAGGTGGAGTCTGTTTAATTTGGTTTCGTTGGCTGGGGGCTGCTGGCTGCTGACCCGGGATGCAGAGTTTAACACCAACGAGGAAGAGAAAGGAGAAAAGAAGAAAGGTGGAGGAGGTGGGGAGAAAAATAGAAGATAGGAAGGAAAGAGGAGAGAACAAGCAAGGAAAGAGGAGGAAAGAGGAGGCTTGTTTGTAAATGGCAGCATCTGACAGGCTCGGCTACAGGAGCAGCGGGAAAATGCATCTAATACAAACCAAGGAAAATGACCTTTGACCTACAAGGAGCAGAAAGTATTCACCTGAAAGCTGTCAGATGAAAGCCTCAAGATTTTATTGTCGAGATTTAGATTTTAATTCTTACTTCAGGAAATGGATACATCATTGAAATATGGAAAATTTGGTTTTCATCCGACAGCAAAGACGTGGAAAATCCCAATAAAAACAGAATGGTAACAAGTTATAAACTATAAACCTCCAGGAAAACCATTTACCAACCAACAGTTATCATCAGAGTCCCATGTTACGAGAGAGCTGGACACAGTTTCACATGATTATTTTTTTTTTAATCTCTTATTTTTCTTCCCAAGTGCAGAATTAAATCTCATTGTTTTTATTTTAGTAACCGTAAATGCTCTCCATCATGAGACTGATGCCTGGTGAAGAAAAATACGAGCTTCAAATCAAAATATGAAGGAATCTTTTTTCAGGTTTAACTCTCTCAGTTTGTTCAGTCCATTAAACTGCAGGGAAAATAACTTGAGAGGATTTAATATGTCGAGCATGACAGAGCATGCGGGAACATTATGTACCCAGAGCCATAGATGTGCATCAGTTAGGACAACAGCTCCATCAGCCCATGAGGAGATAATTACTCTGTCAGAGCAATTTAAGGCCCGACGTATATTTAAAAAAGTAGTTCTCTGACACTGATGATGTCTAATTAAAAAAAAATCCAGTTTTAATTGTTGCCAAACTGATACAATGTACAGCTCTGACTTCTTCCCAGTAAACAGACAGAAAGCATGCTGGGTTGTTGTTTTTTGTGTGTGATTATTTTACCTCTCGACCCCAAAAACTCCACCGCTACGACCACACACACTCACACACTCAGCAGAAATATAGATTTAACTGTCGACCAGGTGTAGCTGTTTGTGCATGTTTGGATAACTAGTTATAGAAATATAAAAACAGGAGAGATGTATGTCATAAACCACCAGATTCTGTATGTTTGAGAAGAGAAACAAAGAGGAAGAAAAGCTGCGACTAGACTTTTGATGGATCGTTATTTTGGTTTATTTATTTTCTAAAGTCTAACTTCTATAAGAAAATGTATTAATTATCACTGTCTAATCATTTTAATGATAAAAAAACAATTATCCTATCAATAAGCAACTAATTTAAAGACATGTAACCTTCAGCTTCTGTATAAAGTTGCAAAATTAACATTTTAAATTTCCTAGATGACCCTGCCAGCATAAAAAAAAAAGGATGAAAAATAGAACATCAACAAAAACAATTTATTCATAATTAATGTGCTTTAATTGATGAAAAGTTCTCTTTTAATTTCCCCTGAACTTCTTGGAAAACATTTAGTTCTTGGCACACAGATGAGTGGTGGCAGGAAACTTCTGATGCACTAGTGGGCGTAATTAAAAAGTCCAATAAAGCTGAGATACATTTGTTTGGAAAAATGCCTCCTGTCTTGTCAAATTAAATTGCCTTTGCTCCCATTTCTGCTTATTTGTGATTGATCTGCAACTGTCTCACTTCAAAGATAAATCACATGAAGAAGTTTTGAAAGTATCTCATGAGGCCACATGAACCAGAACCATGTCTCCTGCCTTAGTGTCATCTTGTTATTGGTCAGTGCAGAGGATTGATTCAGGATCCATCTTGGTCACAATCAGGAACAAGTAGAAGAAGAAAGTCCCACAACAGAAGAAACAAAACATCAAAAGAACTACAAAAATCAGAGGCCGTGTTTCCCAGAAGAAGAAAAACCAACCGGTTCAGATCCACGTGTACCAGAGTCTTTCTTTAGCACCATGATACCTGTGACTTGATGGGCGGATGGATGATCACATGACTACATGCACACAAAGAGCTACAAGTCACAAGTGCAGCATTCTTTTTTCAAATAACACGCTCAGGCCCGTGTCGTCCCACTTTGGCCCGCTTTGTTCTGGTATATGGCCGACTGTGGCCTTCGTAAGCCTGCTTCAGAGCAACTTTGGAGCATGTAGAGGACACCGGGGCTGAGGTCAATTCACCATCAGTTCAGTCCTTTTAAATAAACTGCTGAGGAGTCAGCGCTCATTTACTTCTTATAATTTTATTTTAGATAAGAAACCTTCAACGTTCGCCTGCTGAAAAGCGTTTTAAGTGCTTGAAAGTAATTAAAAAGATAGAAAAGAAGGAGTTCAATCAATCCTGAACTGATTGACATGAAGGTGAACTGACCCCCACCCTGGCGAAGGCGTCAATGAGGATGGCTTTGGCTGGTTGGATCAGAGCTGAAAAATGTGTTTTGTCTTGAAAAAAGTATACTGCATCTTTAAAAATAACAACAACTAGCCACTAAGAGTTCGCCCAATAAGGTAACAGCAGCTGGGTGAGCTGATTGTTGATTGGTTGTTTACTTACAGGTAATAAGAGTATGAATAGTAGGTCCTCCTGGGGTTGTGAGCCAATCAGAAAGCAAAGAATGAGACACAAGGGAATATGCAAATTAGGACAATACTGTCCTGTCTCAACCAGTAACAACAGAAACAGAAGAAAAACACCCTTTGATGGCTAAAACTGGAGGGTCATGCAAGGGGGTGCTGTAAACACTAAGGGCCCTACTTCTTTGGAAAAAGTAAAAACCAAAGTTTAATGCTAAATAAATGCTACAAAACAAGCTATGAAACGTAAACTACTAGAATAATAACAAGAAACTATCAATATCAGCCTATCAACATGCAGCCTTCTTTACCTCAGGAAGTGACGTTTTAAAATATTCATGCAATATTTTAAAGCTACATTTGCTCTAACCTGCTGGTCCTGATTAGAGATTTAGCCCTAATCAGCCAATCACCTCCTTCTCCCCTCATCTTTACAACAAACTCTGTCTAAAAACTGATCTGTAACACCAGGCAGCAGCTCGCTTCCTGTAAAGCAAGCATGATGTCATCGCGATGTCATCATGTCCCACCATTTTAAAGATGCAGTATTGTTCAAAGTTGTAAAAGGTTTAATGGCGATGAAGATTGATCTCCCCAGAAACCTTAGTGGAAGAGAAAACTACCAAATAAAACCTCGTTACTGCGACATAAAACTCACAAATATTCACTGGTGCTGCTGCGTCAAAGTTAGATTACAAACCAGTGCGGAAATTTACCAGTTTTCATACCTCAACACAAGAAGAAAGTGAAAGATAACATTATAATGTAGCCTATGTGTATTGTCTGGATGGAAATGTAACAAAGTAAAACATTTTCATTTGTTAAAAATTCATTCTATTTATCTACGTTTGATGTGATGTATTCGCTCACCTGCTGTTACACTCTCTTTACATTTAGCTAAGTGCCACATTCACTTGCCTGCAGTTCAAGTGTGTACTTAGCACGACTGCAGTTCAGCTGCTGAACAATAACAGACTAAACCCACTAAAAACAGACAAAAAGCTCGAGGGGCAAATCAGGTTAAACGTGTCCACAGCAATCAGGCCAGAGTGTTCACTGTGTTTCAAAGTATATTTTCAAATGGAGCATCTATCCCAAACTTTAAGCTCAGTTTCACTTACAATTAGTATAATTTTCACACCGTGAATTCGTCCTCGCCGAAATTCATTACACAAATTGAAATAAAAAATATGGAGGTCAGGGGCTTCAACAGCAAAGTTCTCTGGTGACGAGAGTTCATTACCGGCTGTAATTTAATGTCTGTAATTGTTTTTGATTTGCTGAGTGAGATCATGATTGGTTGTAATTGAGAGATGGTTTTTTTTTTTTCCCGGGCACCACTGGCAAGATGCAACACTCATACAGAGGAAAACATGTTGTCAAAGATTTAGTGTTTAGATGAAATTCTGAATTATTCTCTCTTTCATCAGATTGTCTGGTTTCCTGAAGACCAGATTTTAACTGAAAGATTACAGTAAAAAAAACATGTTTAGTAATTATTATAGCACACATACATTTACACGAGGTATAAATATAGATGTACACATATGCGCAGTATAATATGATCTCATGGAAGATCTCAGTTACTCATAAATTTTGATTAGTGTCGATCGGGTTATATGCAAAACAACACCTGTGTAGATTTGAAGTGTGCAGCTATTCCCTCACTGCAACATTTTGACATTATATATAAAAACTGTCATTCAGAGTCTTATATTTCCTCCAATGTGTCGCTGTATGTCTGAAGAGTGTTTCCATATCGCTGCAGTGGTTGATGAATTATGTACATATACATATGTTAGAGGTGGAACACTGAAAATCAAACAACTTGTGGTTTTTTAAAGACAATTAATAACAGATATAGGACAATTTTGTTTTTACTCTCTAGAAATAAGACCATAGGAGTTACTTTCTCTGATCTAATGCATGTTGTAGCTGCGTGTAGTCACCACATGGTGGAGCTCTGCACCAAATTAACACAACACAGGCTGAGCAGCGATCAGAGGACCCGCCTGGTTTCCTCTCGCTGCTTTTCTGCTGTAGAAATAAAAAGGTCAGATACAGTATAAATCTGTTTACATTTAAATTACACCTGTACAAAACCATTTCAACTGCAAGCAGGAGAAAGTGTTGCTCTGGGTTGAAACTAACTGTAAAGTAGGACTGTGTGTGTGTCAGTGATTTGAAATAATTGATTTCTTTGTCATCACCACTTCTCAGATTTGCCAAAATCTCCTCCTCTGTGCACGAGCTTTGTCCATTCAAACTACGACAAAGGGAGGAAGTGATTTCTAATGCGAATCAAGTTTTATAATCTGCTTCCCTGTCTTTATCCTTCATACTCTCACTTAAATCAACTCTTCAGGAAGCGATCACGCTGGTTCTGGAGGGAGATCAACGTTTATGGTGGATGGATGGAGGATGGTGTTACTACAGCAAGTACTGGACCAACACACAACAACAAGAGAATGGATTCAGGAGCACGTGTGTGTGTGTGTGTTGTTGCTTCTGCATGCGTGTTCACGTGTACATCCAGTATTTGGTCGTGTG
>OOFC01013478.1:16222-37575 GCA_900323345.1 Pseudochromis fuscus | reverse complement strand
CAGCTGTCCAGGTGATGTACGTCTGGGACTGTTCTGACTAAAATGGCTGTGACATTGTTGTACATCAGTTTTATGACACCAAACTTGGAGGAACTGCAGGTCATTAGTTGTAGAATAGATCCAGTCCATCATTTGCCTCCTGACATTTCATTTAGTGATGTTTATTACTCTAAAATTAAACATGTTTTGGTAGGCGGAGACAAAATTTAGTCATTTCTGCTGAATTCCAGCTGATATAACTCTAGCCTGATGAAAGGTACAACAAAACTTTCACTTCATCCAAATTTTACATTTTGTTACCTTTCCATAGACACCAAGATTATGCATCTAGGCCCTACAGTTGTTGAGCAGTTACTGATATCATTTGGGCATGTCATTTCAGGTGGAAATGGTCAAAAAGTAGCCTCGGGTGGAAGTGGTTAATACAATTCTTATCTCTTTTATAACTAACATCAGCTTCATAAATAATGACTATTCAGCGTCATCAGAGAGATATGTAGCTGTCTCCTCACCTCCAATGTCTGATGAATAAATCTGTGATATTACCAGGATTTTCAAGTGTGGAAACATTGAACTGTCCCGAACCAGTTTTTCAACAAACTTTCCACTTCACCGATACACAAACAGAAGTGTGGAGTTTTACCTTCGTCAGTGGGATGGTTGCAATCTCCCCGGCTTTCTCAGACCTGAGGGAAAACAGACACAGACCAGAGTAAAGTTAGTCCATCTCAAGGTTGCTGAACTGTGAGCTGGTGAGCTGAGTGCTGTTATTTGGCCTCTCCTCCCTCACACACTGCTGCTGATGCTGAGTGTAACCGAGCAGCAACAATCTGAAGGAGAACCTGATGCTCAACACCAGCAGTGACACTTCATTTAGTTTTGAAGGGTTAAGAGGAAGACAACTTTTAGTGTGCAACTATTTTTCTTTTTTCCCATTTAGAAACATTAAAGTGACGCAGTTTGAGTCTGTTCAGAGATTTCCACTGATTCACTGCATCTATTCACTCAACAGACAAACTGAATCCATGAGTAGGTCAGAATATGATTTATATGCTGTAATGGATGATTTTCTCCCTGTTATCCCAGAGATCTGAATTTTAGTTTTTTATGGTGGTGAACTTTTATTTTTTCAGAGAAAAACAAAGCATCATTGGAGCATCAAAGCAACTTTTATTGTGGTGAAAGGATTTTCTCAACAGGAAGAAGACAGAGGTAGAGAATAAATGCTTTTTAACAAGAGTGCACAGTTCAGTTTTAGCCATTCACCATCTTGTTGTCTAACGGTTTACAGGAAAACACCAAATCAAACAACATGTATGATATAAAAACTGTGGCTGTGTGTTTAGTTTGTGTTGTGTTTGGTTGTGTGTTCATCTGAGCTGCAGCCCCCTCCTTGGATGTAAATACATCATAAATACACAAATAAATAAAATAATAGTCCCAACTGATGTAGTTAGAGTTGTTACAGCAATACAAGCCATATACACAGTGTTGTATTTATATGGGGGTTTTTGTTATGTATATTACCAATTTAATGTTCAAATGGCTGTAGATAATATATTAATTTGTAATATATAGTATTCAACTGCGTGTCGGGTTTACACTAATCTCCAGGGCTGTGGTTGATATGAATCAGTAACGATCAAGCCAAACACAGGCTGGGGAAAGGAGTATAAATAAATGTAACATAGTGTACCTGCAAACATCATGATTCAAAGATGAAGAGTTAAACTGAGCACATACCAACAGCACAAGGCAGTAACCTTCATGATCCCATATAAACCATGAAAACAAGGCTTCGTACTGAAATATGGCTTATTTAATTTATACGACACAGGAAATTCAAACTAAAATCCTGCCTCTAACACAACATGGTCTCTGATAGAAGTCTGTTACCTTCGTAGGTAAATACTATCTGAGGATTTACAGTAAACAAGTTGATTTTCTTTAGGTGAAATTTTTGCGTTTCACTTCTTTTAATCTCATAATCTTAATTTTTTCTCTCATGAATTTACAGCTTCAAAGTTTTTCGTGGAATATTCTCCTCCCACCTCTTCTGATATGAAGAATGGTTTCCTTTAATGTTTCTCTTTAACCAAAACCACACACTGACTGCACATAAATGAATGAAGTGACCGAGTCTCAAAAGAGAAGCCAAAGCAGAAGTGCAACAACATGTAATACCACTGAGGGCCACTAGATGCTGTCTCCAAAAAACTCAGTCAATACATTTTTTTTCCCACGTAGATAATCAGCTTCAGGATTTAGGAGTGTGGTTAGTTTGATTGACAGGTCTAACCTCCAGTGGTTTACAGGTTTGGAGGCTCATTCACCCAAGAACTCCAGTCTCACACACATTGGGCAGTGTCCTCAGGTTCAAGGGTCAGACCCGCCTCCACACTCCTCCCTGCATGTCCAAATATGGTCATTAGTGGCAATAGGAAACTAGCATAGCCACGTTTAAGCACCAAACTCCACAAACCAATGTTAGCTTCCTGGAAACTACAGAAGCCCTAAAAGGACGTGGCTAACTATATTTTTATTTTCTCCATTTTCCCGTGATAACGAGATCATTTCAGAGGTTTTCTCAAGATCTCAAGTTATTTTTCTCGTTATCTCAAGAAAACAAAGTTCGTTTTTTGTCAGGGTTATAGGATAAATTATGTTGGTATCTCAAGAAAACAACCTTTGTTTTTTCGAGATAACGAGATCATTTTCTGGTGATCTAGACATCAAAACAAAAGTCTGTTTTTATCCAGACCATGACCTTCGACACTGCTGCTGCTGCTGCTGCTGCTGCACACAGACTGAGGTGAGTGAACTTTACTTCTGTTTGTTTGTGGTTTGTTCATCATGGGTTAGGGTTATGATCATTTGACATTACCGTGGTGCAGTCACCAGAAAATTATCTCATTAATTAACTCGATAACGAGATAATTTATCCTATCATCTTGGAAAAAAAATGAACTTTATTTTCTCATTATTATTTTTTTTTTTGAGATAACAGGAAAAGTAACTTGAGATCTTGAAATTATCCCGTTATCTCAGGAAAACGCAGAAAATAAAAATATCGTTAACCATGTCCTTTTAGGGCTTCTGTAATAAACAGTCTATGCAGAAAACACAGCTACGTGGTTGATGACATTATGATTTCCAAACTTTTGACAGCCACACAGATCCTAACCATCATTTCAAAGTGACACACCTGCACACTAATCACAAAGCCGAGGTTCGGCCCCACACTGAATTCATCTTTCTGACCCATTACGTTTTTAATAGTAATCATCATTTATAAGAAAGGCTGCCCTCCGCATGAATTAATCTTCATTAGGAGTTAGTGAAATACAGCCTCTCAGCTTCTCTGGTAGCCGGCCAGCTCCCAGCCGGAGGAGGCATCTCCTGGGGAGCAAACAAGAACACTACAGTAGGGGGGAAATATTGTCCTAAATATTAAATGAGGCACAAATGGTAGTAAAACATACAGGCAGGTCAGGGCTAAAACTATGAATCAGTGTTTCCATTTTAAACTCTAATTTTGCCCATTTGTCTGCGGCTGCTGTAATGTGCTGTAGGTTTCATTAGTCGACTTTCCCCCTGAGCCAAACTGAACTTCAGAGTAAAAGCAGGTGGAAGGAGGTAAAAAATAATGAAGCACACAGACACACATGACCATCACACTTTGGTCTACTTGAGCTTTAGCAACAAACACTTCAAAAGTTTTCAATCCTGCATCGTTTTATTGTATTTCAAAAAACCTCATCACTCAGAATTCCTCAGATTTTGTTCCGAACAGGGATTTTTTCAGGATGCTGTTCCTGGACCTGGTGGTGAGTCGGTAGCTGGACTGCTCAGTCTGAACTTTCTCCACGTAGCACTCCCTTGCCTGCTTCAGTCTTGCTGCTGTTTTGTATTTTAAAGAAAAAACAATGATGCATTTGAAGCGTGTAAAAGGCTATTTGAAATAAATGATACAAACATTCGTACTTTCATACTTGAAGTTTGTGACCTTGGTGGACGAAACCAGTTGTTGAGCAGCAGAGGTCTTCTTCCCTGCTCCAGTTGACAGGTCGAGTCTGAAGAGCCGCAGGACCGAGGAGTCCACCTCTGTGGACAGGACAGCTGGACCTTCTCGGCTTGGACACTCCTCGGGTTCTCCTTTATCAGATTAATCACAGGCTCCTTCTTCACCTCCATCACTCTGTGTGACTGAAGCTTCTCCTCCTTCAAATGCTGTTTTTGTTTTTCCAGTTCATTGTGCTCATTTGTCCTCCTCCTCCTCTCCTCCTCCTCCTCAAACTCTCTCCATCCTTGTAACTCCTCCATTTTCTTGTTTCTTTCTTCTTCTTCTCTCCTGCAGCATCCAGATTCATCCAGAGCTGCTCTGTCTCTCCTCTTCATCTCCATTTCCCTCAACTTTCTAAATATATTTGTCCTTGTCTCCTCCGGACTCAGGACTCTCCAAGCAGGATCTGGCTCATCTTTCAGTTGATTTGGGTGACATGTCTCCATGTTTTGATTCATATTCACCCCCCAACAACTTGCAGGTTGTTTTCTTTGAGTTGAGGTTTTTGTTCAAATACTTTAGAATCCTCACTTGTTTTAAAAAATGCACCAGTTTCCACAGAGTGTGTGATGTGGAGTGTCCATAAAGATTTATAGTCAGAGCTAACAGCCACGAGGAGCTACTGTCAGTTGTTGCTGGTCTCCACTGGAGACAGAGGCAGTTTGGGGCTTTGACAGTCTAGAAAAACACATTTGTGGCCCTTTGAGAGAGAGCTCTCCTGTGTGGGCACCCATCCTCTTCAGGGCTGATGTGCTGAGAGGCCTCTCTGCTGAGCCCGGCTGTGAAGAGTAGTTATCAGAGTTGCTGCAGCTTTTCTGTCAGCTCCAACCAGTCTGGTCATTCTCCTCTGACCTCTCTCATCAACGAGGTGTTTCTGTCCACAGAGCTGCTGCCACTCACTGCAGCCTTCAGTCTGAGCAGTGCTGTGGTGAAAACATCAGCAGGATTACAACTACTGTAAAGCCTCAAATAACCCTTTCCCTAAACTTCAGAGGGTAACAGGCGACTAACTGAGGCAGGACTTTATTTGTAATTTCCACTCTTGGATGTGTTGATTTAGTCATATTTCAGTTTTCATGCTTCAAATGGGATCATGAACAGAGTCGATCAAAGCATTAAAGTTACTGCATTACACTGGCAATACAAAACTCAACACTACCTCGAACCATTTCAAAATAAAAGTCCACTACTACCATTTCAGTGGACAGAAAACAGAAATGAATGCAGAAAGTACAATGGCCACGAGATGCTCTGAATATTTCATGATTGAAAATGAGGATTTTTTATTTGAAGTCAATCGATGTGAATTACTCCAGTTTTATTGCAGGTAGTCGTGAAACCTGGTGTGGATTTGGAGCATCGACTGTGTATAGAAAGAAGATGGATGAAGTCACTGGGTCTCAAAAATGAAGCCAAGACAGCGGTAAACCACTGATGGCCACTAGATGCTGGCTCCAAAAAACTGGCTCCAACTGACTTCAAGTCATTTTGATGTCATCAGTTAAAGTCAACTCTTTTTCTCAGTGATCAGGTGGTTCATCTGAAAATTAATTCATCATTAAGGACTATTAGGCCTCAAGAAGAGGAAGATTTAGGGGCGTGGCTAGTTTGATTGACAGGTCTGTTCTCCAATGAGACCAGTTCTGCACTCAAGTCTCATACACATTGGAAAACATCCTCAGGTTCAAGGGTCAGACCCCCTTCCTCACTCCACTCTTCACATCCAAATATGGTAATTTCTGGCACTAAGCAACCAACATGGCGACGTTCAAATGCCAAACTCCTGGCAAACCAACATCTGCTGCCACGTTAGCTTCCTCCACCTCCACCAGGGCATAATCCAGCTGCACTGATGCTGTACACTGAACAGTGCTGCCCTCTTGTGGTGACATAACAAAATAATCTTGTTAAATTATTTGCTCAATATCAAAGACAATCATTTGTTCCTTAGATGTCACCCCAGCTACGATAACCTCTCTGTAGACCCACATAGGAACAGATCAGGATTTTGGGGGAAGATTTGGGACAGGATCCCATCACGATCTCTTTAGTAGTTTTTCTAACAAACACTGAAACATACTCTCCATTGCAGAGGTAATACTGTCATGCATGTCACTATTAACTGTACCTGTAACACAGCACACAACAACAGTACTAATATTACAGCCTCCAAAACAAACCGCTCCAACATAAACCGAGCTCTACATCCTCCATGAAGGTCATAATCTATTACCCAGTGTTGGTTTGGGCTCAGTGCGGCTAATAAACCAGCTGCACTGTATATTTTTCCTCATTTAGGCCACTTACAAACAGCTACTTCTTAAGATAACAATACATTAACACATTATCCCCCAAAATGAATTTGTTATCCCGGGATAACAGGAGAATGAATTAATGAACTCGAGATTAAAGGATTAAAATAATAACTGCATCCACAGCTGCTGTCATCCTGCATAAAAAGCCAATTATTCACCACAATGTGAAGAACAGAACAGAAACTAAAGTAAGACAATTAAACGTTGGTGGAGTCACTTGCATCCATGGCTCTTCTAGTGGGAGGTCGTGTTTGAAATCCTCCTGTGATTCAAGGTAAGATTCAGAAAATCTTAATAAAAGGGAGAGTGAACAGTCTGCAAGTGAGACATGTGGTTAATGCTTAATTGTACTTTCATGAAGCATTATGGGAGGTAGTGCTTGACGAGGCATCAGATGGGACCTGAATTAGCAACGACCCAGCATCACGCCACAATAACTCACATCTGCTTCACTTTCTTCTTCCTTTCTCTTCCCTCGTCTCCCGCCGCAGCGGCTGCTTCTCCTGTTTTTTACACCCTGGGCTTGTGGCGTACTGAGACACAGCGGGGGGGATCAGGGAGACAAAACTAATTAAAAGGACAAGCAACAGCAGAGACGCCGCGCGCATCATTTATGCCGTTTCAAATCGCCAAAGCTAATAAGCCTCAGACGCAGGGAAGAGCTTTTTGTTTCGAGCTTTGAGCAAATTGTGTGAGAACGAACCGAGCTTCAGGACTGAAAACAAATCTTCCACTTTCACTTACAAACGCAGGAAAGTTTAGATCCGTGAGCAAAGGGGAGGAACGAATCCTACTGTGCACAATGACTGTCCTCTGTGATCCACGACAAAGAGGGCAGCATCAGCAGATTGTATGAGGAGCTTCATAATTACAGGGTTATACACGGTACAGTCGACCTCCACAGACCGAGTGTGAGAACAAGGTCACTGTGACATCACCTGCTGGATTATTCACTCGCAATTTGAAGCCAGGAGTTATTCGGTATTTGAATGTTGCCAGATTGTTTTTTTGCAGCCAGAAGTGACCATATTTGGACATGAAGGAGGAGTGAGGAGGTGGGTCTGACCCTTGAACCTGAGGACTCTGTCCAATGTGGATGAGACTGGGGTCTAAACCACCTGTAAATCAATGGAGACTAAACTAACCCCGCCCCTAAATCTTCCTCTTTTTGAAGCTTAATATTTATTTAATGATGAAATGATTTTCAGATGGACACCAGATCACTGAGGAGAAGCGTTAACTTTTCATATTAACTACTGACTGAAAACTGTATTTCTGTAAAATATATTTAGTTCTCAAACTTTTTTCACTACTACAGTATTTTTAATAGTATATTTAGTCAAATAACAGCTGGTATTGAACTAAAGGTCAACTAAAGGTAGGATTATATATGTGTAAAACAGAAATAAATAATTAAAGTTGCACAGTAAGCATAGTATAGTAACTTCTGTATTGTAACATGTTCCTGGGGAAAACAGGATATGTAGGTGTGATAAAACGTTTGCAGCAAGTTGATTGGATCATTGAAACACAACGAAAAACACAGCTAGCTCGTTAACGTTACTAGATACTATGTATTGTAGTGTTTCACCCAATCCTCCATCTCTGGGAGGACGTCTGCTCACCATGGAGAACTGACGGGTTCCTTCTGCCATTATATTTTCATAAACCAGCTCCCACAAATGTTGCCAATACGCTATTATACAGTAGCTGTAAGTCAGAAACATGGAGATAAGTTCCACATAAGCACATTACTCAAAGGTACAAATAAGTTTTGAGTATGCTCGACATTATCTCGACATATTTAGACTTTTGAGTAAGTTACAAGAAACGATCGATAACTTATTCAACAACTTCTTCCTCGTGTATGTGGGATGTATGAACCATTACCGTACTACTACTAATACCGCTGGTTAAATCATTAAGGTGTCACTGCAGCATTTCAACCCTAAACAAAAGAAAAGAAAATCTAATTAAATGAGGACAAACCGTTAAGTTTAGCATCAAGAAAAAACCCAACACATGTAAAAGGACCCTCTCCTAAAGACTGAAACCCACTCCCCATTTCTCCTCAAAATACACAAAAATAAACATCACACCTCCTCTCAGGCTCTTTTCAGGGTAATAACTTTCACACATCTTCGTACACATCGCCTTCGCTCAGCATAACACAATATTTCTTAATAAACAGTCACATAAAATATTAACATGAGCGCCGGGGGCTCACCAAGGCTACCACACACACAACAACAACACTGGTGGGTGTAGGCCTCATAATCGCGGCTAACTCGCTAAATAAGCAGGGGAAATGTAATTCCAGCTTTTTATGCATGAAAAAGGAGTGGGAGGCCCAGCACCTGTTGCTGCTGCTGCAGACAGGTGGTTGTCCTGAGGCGGGTTGTTAGATCTCTGCTCGACCTCGGAGACGAGCTTCCTGCTGCACATTTGACACGATGTGCTCCGTGAATGAAAACATGCGAAACTGAGGCTCATCCGTCCAGATGAACACGAGTACATCTGCATCACTCACAGGAGGAGTGGAGCTGGTTTTCACTCTCTGACCTTGGTGAAGAAGGTTTGAAAGATGAACAGTGTACGCTGCTGTCACAGGCAGCTGTCACACCTGGTTAAAAGTCAGATTTATGGATTTCTAACTGGCTATTACACCTGTATCAGCGATGCAGGAGAGAGGGGCAGGTGATTTTGGGAGGAAAATGTGCACATTAGGAGGCAGATTGTTTAGTTTTTGTTTTATTCATTTTTCTTCCTGTTATGATGTTACAATTTCTGTTTGAAACACTGTGTACAGAAAGGACGAAGCTACAAAGTGACATCAGAATGTTACAATGTGGACTTTGTGGAGCCAGAAGTGACCGTATATGGATATTAAGGGAGGAGTGAGGAGGCAGGTCTGACCCTTGAACCTGAGGACACTGCTCAATGTGCATAAGAGTGGAGTTAAGTCTGATGTCATTAGATACCAGACCTGTCAATCAAACTAACCACACCTCTAAAATCTTCCTCTTTTGAAGCCAGATAGCTGCTTAATGATGAGATGATTTTCAGATGGACCACTGAGAAGAAGAGTTGGCTGAGGTTTGAGTTTTTTGGGGCCAGCATCTAGTGGCCATCTCTGGTATTGCACTTTGCCCTTCATCTGCATTAACCTTGATTCATCTTATAATCAGTGAAATCTTTTGTTGCTTTAGAAACAAGTGATCGTGATCAGATGTATTTGACATCAGTTGTATTTCTCAAAAAGAAAACAACAACAACAAACAAAAACAAAAGGGACACAATAAACCATCCCAGTTTCTGTGTGTCAGAAAACTGATTCAGCTTGGCTCATTTCCCATGGATGTAATGCAAACTTTGGACTCTTACTACAGATCTGGAAACAAGGAGTCATGCAAAACACATCAGGGCAAATAGGATGTTTTTGAAAAATATTATTTATGTTATGAGTTATTTACGTATTAACATTTGTATAAACAATGCACATACTTCATCTTCATTAGCTCTGTAACCCTGACCCAAACAATCCCACATGGTGCTGTTCCCCTAAGATGTGAACCCTGAACTGTTTGCCTCATCACTGACCTCCAGAGGATATGTAAAGGAAATAGATGCTGTCTGGGTCAAAACTGCTTCCTGTGGACAGCTACATATAGTATGACTGAAAATCTCTCACAATAAAAGCCCAGTTAATAACTGAACAGTTTCTGATTGCTTAAATTATATTAGTGGGCTTTTATTTTGAAAAGGTTAAAGAAAAAAGTGCTGACCTCGTATTAACAGTGTAATGTATTAATTTATTTCTTATTTTTTTGTATAGGTCTGGTTATTAACTTCATGTTTTCTACTTTTTTAGGAGAAATTAAAAACTTTATTTTTTAATCAAAAACTGAGAGTCT
The DNA here is from genome assembly GCA_900323345.1 of Pseudochromis fuscus. NCBI lineage: Eukaryota > Metazoa > Chordata > Actinopteri > Pseudochromidae > Pseudochromis > Pseudochromis fuscus. The sequence continues at coordinate 27,283 of OOFC01013478.1, read as the reverse complement.
AGAAATTTGCATTAGAAATAAAATGTTTCCATTTTCATTTGGAAAACATTCAGCCGTTTGATTTAGACTGAACAATTCATGCCTCTGTTGTATATTTTTTTCACTGAGCTCCACATGATCCAGAAAACCAATGAATAATATTTATTCATCAATCTCCATCAATAATAATGAGGTGTTACATCGTAGCCCCATTCATCTGAACTGATTTCAGTTAGCCAGGTGTGTTTATCTCAGCATCTACAACACTGAAACTTTTAAATGTTCAACAATTAAAAAGCTATTTAAAACCAATTTGTAAACTTCTCCCACTAAAGTGGTAATTTAGGTAAATCTGATCATTTCTCACAGACTCCCACGTCGTGTTGTTACATGTTCATTTAGGGACAAATCAGCTGTGAAACCCTCCCTCCCTTCACTGAGGTAACTGTAGTAAACAGCCTCTGTATGGAGGCCACATAGTATCAAACTGTACGACAACAAGTCAGGTGCATAAAGAGTGGACGCTGGAGCACATATAAAATGTAACTCCTGCCTGAGGATCTCACACACACACACCCCTACACACACACACACACCTACACACACACACAGTTAAAGACTCACTTTTATCTTAAGGCTGAGCTGGTGTTTACATGGTGTTTATTTTTATTTCTTCACATTTATATTGTATCTGCTTTTATTATGAGATTTTATTGTAAAGTCCTTTGTACTCTACAAATACAGATCATTATAATTATTACTACTGAGGTTCAAGCATGTGTTTTATAACACCACAGCCAACAGTCTCACAGGATGAACTGAACGGCTGAGCTCCTACATCGACTGGTGTTTCCAACAGGAACTAAAATCTGGACTCTGAAGTTCCTGTGCAGTGTAATAGATCATAAAAATAAACAAATGTATATATAACATACAAATGGTATTGTCTAGTCTCTCAAAATATAACAGTTGTAGTGCACTGCAAGTACATGGAGTACATGCTGGTATCTGTTTTTACCTGATATTTTATTGTGTTTACTGCACATTTTATTTTTTTTTACCCAAGTATTTTATTGTTACGTTACATTTAGCTGTTTTCACCCAGTGATTTGTTCTTTTTACTCCACATATTATTTTTTATCCAATTATTTTGTTGTTTATACATCACATTTTATTATTTTTAATCAAACAAACATTTTGCTTGTTACCCTTCTTCCTGTGTTACATTAACCCAGCATGAGATTAGTCCAGTATTTATCCAGTTCTAGCAACAACCCAACATTTTAATGTGTAGGACATCAGAAAAATGCCAAAGCATAGTGTGTCAAAAATGTCAGTGAAGTTATAAAACATATCATTGTATAGGATGTCACGCAAAAATGTGACACAGTGTATTTCCATTATTCTCCAGGACAACTTTGTAGTTTTCAGGATACTTCACTTGTTTCTTGTTTCTAAACCAAATCCAGATTTTCCTGGAGGTTTAACGACTCTGTCCCAACATTTTCCACTCATAGAAATATCTTCAAAAATGACTTGAAGCATAGTGTAGTTCCTGATGCCACACAATGACACCAGAACCTCCTGCTCTCACTTTCATCTTTGTTATCGCCCCTTTCATCCTAACATGGCTTTAACAGCAAAGGCCTGATCTGAAATACTCAGCAGATGAGGGGAACGGGGTTAAAGGAGGATTTGAAGCCAGACACCATGTGCTTCTAACAGATGCTTTTTTCCCCCACACAATTAATATATAGAAATCCACTAGGGGGCACTGTTGGTTCAGTAATCTGTATCCAGCAGAGAGCGGTGGTACCTGTCGCTGAGGTTGTCTCAGCCATGTGGGTCACAGGAGCTCTGCCTTTTTTCTTTTAAAAGAGATGAACAATGAACAGTGATGGGTAGAGGGGGAAAGACTAACACAGAAATAAAAATTTCTGCCAAGCAATCAGAATGAAAAATGGTTGTTCTGCAAATCAGTGTAATGAAAGAGGATTTAATGGAAAGGGAAGGCCTGAGCCAGGGAGCGATTACAATTCAAAGATGCTTTGAAATAATTACATATTCGGTACAAGGGCTGTTAATTGCGCACATTCACACATTTCTCCGCTGATGTATCGTCGCCGTCACCTTTGGGCGTCAAGGAAATAGCATGCCGTGCGGCGCCGAAAGCGAACTCAGTGTCAGAAATGGAAATCTGCTGGTGTATTTTTATGATCCCAGAATGGGATGTTGGCTTTGTAACGGCATCATACCTGCCAAATTATTTAAAGGCTGACCTGATATCAGTGTTACCTCACAATGTGTTATTCTGCCTCGGATAACAGAGGACAATTCATTTGGAACAGCTGCCTTAAGTACATCATTATCCATTAGCTACAAATATTTATTGCGTCTGTCTGCTTCATAATCCTTCAGATCATTTTGAAACCCAAGAAGAAATGGACCTTGATGTGTCCATTAACTGCTGCTCTCCAAGGTCGACTTTTAGCCTACATTTAAAACTCGCACTTTAACAGTTTCACAGTGAGGATGAGCAATTGTGATTGAAGAGCTTTTACAGATAAAAGAGGGAAAATCACTTGCGAAGAAAAACGTCTCCTATTGTCTAAGTTCTACATTTACTCTTTCATTTGGTCTCATTTGATCAGAGTATAACAAAACCCTCTGAACATCTGCACTTGTCTTGGCTCTCCAACAAATCCAAAAAGCAACCTGAACCCACTGCAGGACTATTGTACACACAAGGAGATAGTTGAAACAGTCCTATACCCAAAGATCAAAGAGGACAAACTGATGCTCATATTCACATCTCTGCAATCTCCCACTATAAGGAAGTTAAATATTTAAATCAAGCTGTCCATCCTGGAGACATCACAGACATGTCTGCCACACTTACCTCAAGTTAAATGAACTGGAATCTGATTATTTTGGACACAAGCCTCAAACTCAGAAGCAGGAGAGAGATCTATAAAACCTGGTAAAATGCTCCACTGCAGAAGAGAAGGAACAAACTCCAGCAAAGAATACAAAGTGGCAGGACTGTGGCTGGAGAATTACTGTCTACGATGAAAGGGAAGAAGAGGGGGAGAGCACAGGCGAGCGCTTCGAGTGGGGACTCACTCTTCCAGTGAGATGTTGGAGTACAGCCGGGTGGAGTCTGATGGACGAGGACTGGAGGGGCTGCTGGAGTCCAGAGGGGTGGTCGTCTCAGCTGCCATCCTCCTCTCCGGTAACGACGTCTGGGGGACGATTTCCAGCACGGCCCAGCACCTAAAACACACAAGTTACCACATGAATAAATACATTTGTTTCCATCCAGAGCTGCAGTAACATCTTGTATTGATGATGGGTGAGTCAGACTGAAGCTTCAAGTCTTCTCCAGCACATCCTAAAGGTTCTCAGTGGGGTTCAGGTCTGGACTCTGTGGTGGTCCATATGTGGAAATGATGTCTCCAGCTCCCTGAAACACTCGTCCACAGTCTGATCCCAATCAATGAAGAAAAATCCTGATGAATGACCAGATTTCACCGCGTTATTCAATATATTCAGGGTCTGTCATGGTTTTGTGTATTTTTAGTCATTTCCTGTGATTTTGTGATCATTTCATGTTCTCCTATGTCGTGTCATTTCCTGTTTTATTTTGTAAAGTCTTTTCCCATGTTTGTGTGTCCAAATTTTACTTCCTGCTCTTGTCTCGTCTCACCTGCTCCCTGATTGTCCTCTCCACCTGTGTCTTATTGTGTCTCTCTGTCTTGTTGCCAGTTTGTCCTGTCCCACGCTGGTGAAGTTTCCTTTTTTTGTCAAGTCGAATCAGGTTCAGTGTTTTTGTTTCTTTGTCACTTTATCAAGCTTCATTTGCACAAGTCAAGTTTTTCTGTTAATTTGATACTTCACCTCAGTCAAGTTTTGTGTTGCTTTGATACTTTGTTGTTTTCTTTGTGTCTTAGACTGATTTTCAATTGTACTTTGACAATTAAAAGATTTTTATTTGGTACTTTGTCTTGAGTTCGGCATCTGGGTCCTAACCTTAGTTCAAGTCTGACCGGGTCAGCTGACCTCATAACACTGCTGAACTGGACCTGCACAGCCCCAACTCATGGTAAATGGAGTACATTCATATATTTATATTTACAAGGCAACTCATTCACCCATTCACACACCAATGGCTACCAAGCTGCCATGCAAGGTGCTAGCCACCATTGGGAGCGACTTAGGGTTCAGTGTCTTGCCCAAGGACACTTTGACATGTGGACAGGAGGAGCCAGGGATCGAACCCACAACCTTACGATTCACAGGCGACCCACTCTAACACCACAGCTGCCCTCATAACACCACCCCCTAAGGCTTTCAGGGAGGGCATCAAGGAAGCATCACTGCCTCTCTTCTTCATCCTGATGTGCGAACAGGGTAAATTTGGACTCATCAGACCACATGACCTTTGTCCAATCTTTATGCTGTCCAGCAAACAGAGGCCTTGGTTTCTGATGAACTTCACTGATAAATGGTTTTTCTAAAGGTTGTTTTATTCCCTTGATTTCTCATCACATTATACTGTGGAAATGTTTTACTTTTACTATTAAACACTGCTGTGACTTCTGCTGCTGACTTTTACAATTTAATTTCACAACCATGATGATTCACCATAATTCTCCAAGATTTTAATAATGCATTGGACATTATTAGTTTCTCCTCAGCTGTTTTCTTCTCTTGATGAAGCCAATAATTTGCCTGTTGTGAAACAGAGTAACATCTTTTCCACCACCACAGGATCTGTCTTCCCACATGGTTGTTGAAGAAATGAGAAGCTCCTCACTGCATCAGTTTGGGTTAAATAACTTGTTGTCAGCTCAAACACATTAATCGCTAATTATCCAATGGAAGACCCCTGCCTATGTACTCTCACCTCTAAAATAACCCCACAATTCCCAACATAAACTCCATTCGGTTGTATCCTGGGAGGAAGAGGCAGGACTGACTACATGTCATGACGTTAGCAGATAAACAGTTATAGATACTTTCCTCTGAACGTGTTTGCGATGCGTTGCCAGAGGTGGATGTTGCCAGGTCCTGCTTCAAACACCCGCACAACCCACGAACCTGCACTCATAAACATTTTATAAGAACTCTTTGAGCTCACTTAACAGTCTGCAAGTTTACTGTTTTTGTTTACTCTCAGCTACTCTCTTATCAAAACTTTTTTCCCCGACAGCAGGAGGCAGCTGCTGTCAGCAAAAAAAACACCCTGATAATCCCACTGCCCGGCAGCCAGCAGCACACAGACTTACAAACTCAATTATAAGCATAGTGCAGTGTTTAGCAGCTAAAGAGCCTGACACAGCAGTGGAGAGCTGGTGGAGACCAAAACGGAGGTAAAACAACAATATATAATTAGCTGCATTCATCAGGCAGCACGGTGCATGACTTCAAATCAAGAGTAATGTGCTGTTTTAGCAGCTATTTTACTGCCGATTGTTTAGTAGGTCTTCTAAGTAGTGATGTAGTCAAGACCATACCGACTGAGACCAAGACATTATCAAGACCAGAGAGTATCGAGTCCGAGAAAAGACCAAGACATTTGGAGGTTGAGACCGAGACAAGACCGAGTAAAAACACCACTGATTCCAAGATGAGACCAAGACCCTTAAAAAGTGGTCTCAAGACCGGTTTCAAGACCAAGAACGATCTCGAGTACTCCAACACTACTTCTAAGGGTAACTGACAGTAATGTTGTTTTAAAGAGTACATTTTGTACTCTTTAGGGGAATCTTTCAGAAGTTCATCAGCTAAAAAACTGAATCATTGAGTTTTTGTTTCCTTTGAATTATCGTTATATTTACTTAGGGAGCAGTGACTTCTTTAAAGGGAAATAAAGTGTCATGTATAAAGATGCCTAAGATGATAGCTTGTCATACTGAGAGCCTGTAAGAAATATTTCAGCCATATTTAACCATTTGTGAAGTAAAGTTGCGAGCGTTTTTGTATGGCAGTCCACGTACTACTGGGCTGATGGGGAGATTTCTGAGAGCATTTTAACCAATCAAAACAATCTTCAATGTTTCTGCTTGGTTGAAATATTTAAAATGGTTAATCAAAAATGATGGGGGATGTTTCAGGACTGACTTTCGGAGATCGATATCTCAGTTTTTGTAAGCTCCCATGAATTGTTTGTTCATTGTCTTTATCTTCCAAACTGTACATGGACCTTAGGTTTTCTATTTTCATTAACAGAGGTCGGTATATTGCACTGCCTGGATTGTACAGCAGCTCACGAGAGACAAACTGAGTCCTGGCTTTACAGAGAGACACATATGTTTTAACAAAGTTGTAGCTTGAGTTTGAGTTTGATGTTACTAACCATCATAACACAGGAAGATGTTGCTGGCTGACAATTTACTTATTATAAAATCCTACTTATTAAGTAATGAAGCTTGAATCATTGTTGTCTAAGAAAAAAACAAATATGGCCAAATAATAGCGAACAACAAGGAGAAGCATGAGTGTCGTCTTTCCCAGATGGAAACAAACAGTTTTCTGCTGGACAGCTAATGAGCTGGCTAATGGAAAGGCATTTTACACCAACACAACTGATGTTGTTTCCTGAGTCAACGTGGAAAATATCTGACTGCTCCTGGGATCTTACATTTAGGAGAAAAGGCATAGAAACTGTTTTTGGCAGTTTTTACAGACAGTTTTTATGCCTTTTCTGCAGGCCGTCACCAGGTCTTTACTATTTGGACTTAAAAGACCTGGTGGTGGAGCAGAGATCAACCCACAGCTGCTCCCGTTTCCTGCCAATAAAAGTGAACTCAACCAGCAGCTACCAGCTCAAACTGCCCTGATGTAATCTGTCTCAAATGTATGATCTGAGCTAGAGTTGTACCGACTAAACTCCACATTCAATACTGATCACTGGACAAGTTGTGGGTGATATGTTTGGCATGTTTGAAAGTTTCAGGCATTAACAGCCACCGTAGGTTTACACACTTTAAGTTCATGAAAAATCGCTTTGAGGTGTGTGATTTATGAGTTGATATTTCCTGTAATATATGCCAGAACTTGTGAGTGAGGACAGAAGAGCAGCAAACCGTCCATCCTCTCAGTCCCAGCAGGACATGTCTCTGATTGGGAGACTGACCATCGTCCTCCAGACTCCTCCTCACCCTGGTTTCACTCCTGCCCTTTGGGAAAATGAAAGTGCCTCTGAGCCCGACGTGGAAAGAGACTCGCTACCTTTAAAGCCTCACAAGGACACCAACATGAATTAATTACACATTTATCAGCAAGCCTGATAAATATTAAGCTGAAATGAGAGCCTCATTTTAGTTGGCAGTGCAATGAATCAAGAAAATGAGGTGATCTTTAAACAGTGACACGGGCTCAGTCTGAGGATGATTCCTCTCTAACCACAACAGCCGGTTTGCACTGTTTTCACCCACCTGCCAGACAACACTGTTACTGGGTGTGTTGATGATTTACTCGCTCCCCAACACCACAGGCCCCTGTTGTTCTAGTTTCCCATTGCTACACTTGACAAGGGCATCCATTTCCTGTGGTATTATGTGTACACCTCAGTCTCTCAGTGCTGTGTCTGCTGCACTGCTCAGCCTTTGAGCTCACTGTGCCCCCTGCTGACTCTCCTGCTGATGGATGTGTTGGGGGAAGATTTTCTAAAAGCAGAAAAAAACCAACTTTGACTGTGTAAATTTAGTTTAAGCTGGCATTTCTTTCTCTAGTTATTTTTCTACGTTGTTATAATGTTGGTGAAGCCGTTTAAATGACAAGGATCTGCCAACATTTAGTTTTGATTCTGCTGTAGCTAACAGCAGTTGTTGAATATTTATGGATTTTCAAAATAAAGCATGAAACAATGATGCTGGGACTGGTGAGCCCCAGTAATTGGACATTTTCTGCATAAACAGGCAGGATGCTGAGTTAGAGCCGACTAGTCTGATGTGTGTAAAGTAGGGTTATAAAGATGAACTGTATGAATTGGTAATCAGCTTGAACGTCAAAGACGCGAGCGCATTGATCCATGAGCTTGTGGATCGATATAAATGTGATATGAATTGAATGACGTTCCTACATTAAAGTTATTAACTGGTTTGGTCGTTGTTTGAAGTGGGGCTATCATGTTATTGGAGAGATGCGTTGGGAGAAACCAAACAACACAGATACAATTTACAATGCCACATATTTCTCCCACTAACTGCCAAACTGAGGCTCTGACCAGGACAGACTGAAGTTCATATTCATAATGTCAAAATAGTTACTCATACAGAAAGTATTTTTTTTGTCTGTGTCTATTGCAGAAGTAATAAACACAATGAGGCAACAAACAAAACACACTGAGACTCGATCACTTGATCTGGGACCTACATACAAACCTAATGTGTCCTGATGTAACAGGAAGACGCCCTGAGATCATTTACAACTCGTAAACGACTTTGTCCTCTCACCTGAAACCGTGTGAACAGCCCGTACATCTACAATAGTTTCTGAATCATTTCGCTGTCTCTTGTCCTTTAGCTAACTGTGCTGTTTCCCATTTATGGTGAGTTATGTGAAGTCTGTGCGCGGTCCCCAGCGTTGCCGTAGTGACATCTGAACACAAGTGGTCGTCAGGACGGTTTTGGAGACGCTTGGTACATCATCGTCTCGGCTGTCCACTGGAGATAGGGACGCCTGAGACACATTTTAAAACCAAGTTATTCTGGGCCATAAAATAACAACAATGGTTCGGTTTCCTTGGTGATTTATGAAATATATATACCTAAAAAAGACCAGTGAATTCTAACTATTGCCACTCTTCTAGAATTGTCTCATTTTATTTTGAAATGAAATAAAGGGAAATGAAGGACCACTGTAAGTAACTGGAAAGAAGTGCATCAGATTGCATCATATTGCAAAGAACAATATCGAAAAACCATTTATCAGTACCCGCCCTGCTGCTTTCAGATGACTGCAGGGGTTCAGTGAAGTAAAGGTGAAGCTTTTGAGGCTGGACAAAGCAGCTGTGGACATCAGTGAGAATTATTGATATTAATATATAGATCGGTGCTGATGGTTTTACAAGCAGTCTACCTTTAACCACAAGAAACACTCCCTTTGAATCCCTTTAAATGAGTTGATTGGGTGGAGAGTGTTTTTTTGTAGAAGAGCTTATATGATGGAATAAGATGAACAATACATCACCACTTCCTCCTACTGTACAAATAAATCAAATATAATGAGATTTAATGAAAATGATAGGAATCGTAAGCAGGTGGTACAGATGTTGTAGTAAGGTCAAACCTGGTTATTTTGTGGTTGATAAAAACAAAGTAGCTGATGAGTGACTCCTCGATGTCGAGCTAGCTAGCTACATATCAACTACTTTTGTCCCATAGATTCATTAATAAATAATAAATTCTTTGTTAGTTTGTGGCATTTTGAAACCAGGAGTTTGGCATTTGAATGTTACAATGTGGACTTTGTGGAGCCAAAAGTGACCATATTTGGATATGAAAGGAGGAGTGAGGTCTGACTCTTGAATTCAAGGACACTACTCAGTGTGTATGAGACTCGACCTCAGCGATGGTCTCATTGGAGATCAGACTTATCAATCAAACTAACTACACCCCCAAATCTTCCTCCCTTTGAAGCTTAATCTCTCCTTAACGATAAATGATTTTCAGATGGACCAGGTCACTGAGAAGAAGATTTTACTTTGACATCAAAATGACTTGTGAAAAAAATGTATTTACTTTGTACTTTAGGATTGAAAATGATTATTTTTGAACTGAAGTCAATTGGAGCCAGAGTGTTTTGGAGCCAGCATCTAGTGGTCGTCAGTGGTGTTGAACTTTTTTACATTTCTGCATTGGCTTCATTTCTGAGACCTTGTGGCTGCATCTGTTTCTATAAACAGTGTCAGTTGTCACAAAAGCCTGGAGCAGTAATGATCGGAGAGGTATCAATGACCCTGTTAACGACCCCACACAGGTCTGATGGGAATCTCCCCTTTGGTTTGCCAAGCTTTTCAAAGTTTGGTGGAAATCAGCCTGATAATCCTTCAGGTCTTTGAAGGTCTTCTCCAAACAAAGATGGTAGACTGTGAAACAGAGGATGAATCACAAGTTCTTTGTTTGAAAACCAAAGGCCATAAAGTTAGGCTGCAGAGAGAGAGAGAGAGAGAGAGAGAGAGAGAGTCATGGACAAACAAGTTTTCTCCTCTCTCTCTGCAGCACTGGCTGTTTGCACGGCCGATTCAAAGAGTCCAGAGTGCAGCTCCGAGAGATTTATCCATTCATTTGTTGTGGCTACGCTTGAATGCACCCAACAACACACCATTTCTATTTTATTCTACTAGTCTTTCACTCTGCTGGGTGGCTCAACAGAATTATGTCCCCGACGATAATTATCAATCAAAATTATGGTCTGAAAAATGGAGGCAGAGGAAATTGCTTACCAGGACGTCAAGCGGGAACAGGACCCCGAAAAGAAGTAGTGTGATAAGAGAGGGAAGTTGAGGGGAGGCGAGGGGAGAGAGGGGGATTTGCATCGTGCAGAGGCAGCCACGATGACTCCAGTCAACTTCTAGTAACAAGCAGAGCCAGACTCCCAGGCCTTTGAGGAACAAATAATGGCAATTCAACTGCATTACATAAACTTCAGAGCTCAGCTTCCACAGAGCTTTGAGACTTTGTGAAAGGTTTAGAAGTGGTGACAGTCTGCATGATATGAAGCAAGCAGACAGTCTTTTCACAGAGTGACTGAATGCCCTCTGTTAATTACTGTGAATGCCGCTTCAGCATTCACACTATTGAGATCCAAATCTGTATTATTATTATTATTCTGTGCTTTTCATGACTCTAAATACTTCCACAGACTTTTTCTGTATTCAAATATCAGAATGTTCAGCTTGATGAGGACACATATGCTTCTGTTCCATGTTATTCTGCTATTTGAAATATATTTTTCATAACAGAACTGAATGGACAAAACGCTTAAATTCTCCTTTTGTGAAATGATGTTAAATGTATTAAAGGATTTTCTCAACTTTTATATATATTTTTTTAAATCTTTAACTGCTTGACCTCG
>OOFC01013478.1:0-13562 GCA_900323345.1 Pseudochromis fuscus | reverse complement strand
CCAGAGTCATCTTCCTCCCAAAGATAGACATACATGACAGGAAGTCAAAGTCTTACCTAAGTTAGCAAACTGTTCTTGGACACGTGCCACAGAGAAACCTACACAAGCAACATAAAACCTGCCTCTATCCTTCACAGAAAATCATATCATCATAGTTAATTAGCTAGTTTTTAGTTAGACTATCATTAAAGTCACCCAGTCTGTCCCACCTCAGCTGCCCTCTGAAAACTAACGAATATTAGAATTGGTTGTGAAAAAAACAATCACACAATGGCAACAATTGTGTGTCGAAATGATTTTCTAAGACAACTCCCAGGAGATTTCCAGGATTGGAAAGTAGGCCTAAAAATTCAAGGATTTCCAGGAGGCATGTGAACCCTAGTTGTTCACCAATGGTTTGAGGAGCCTGACAAAGAGCTGAAGGTACCGACTCTGACATCCCCAGATCTCAATGTAATTGAGCATCTGTGGGATGTGCTGGGAAAACATGTCCAATCTATGGAGGCCTCACCTCACAGCCTCCAGAACTTCAAGGATCTGTTGTTAGAGTCTTTGTGTCTGATACTACATGACATCTGAAGAGGTCTGGGGAGTCCAGACCTCAATGTGTCGAAGCTGTTTCATGCATAAGGGACCTAAAAAATATTAGGCAGCTGGTTTTAATGTTGTAGCAGATTCACAATTTAGAGTTACTTTTTTGGAAAAGGACAAACAAACCTGGCCTCAGACATGGAGACATGAAGACATGAAGAAGCAACCAAGACATGCTGGATGATGACCTACAGTAGCTGATACACTGCACTGAACCACTGGGCTGTACACACTGAAAACACACTTGTTTCTAATACCTAGACCACAGTGAGCTGCTGGACAGGCACTGCTAACAAGCTCGACCATTCGTCTTCTCTAAACTGGGCACACAATGAGTCACTAAGATACCACAAGAATTGCAGAGGAGGAAATAACAGCTCATTGGTCTGTTTGACAGTGTATTCTGTAGCGACAGCCACAGAGGAATACTACACAAGCCGTCCAGTTAGAGAGTGGAAGTCCTGAGAAATAAAACACCAAGTTGAAGGCTAATTTGCTATAGTTCTGTAAAAGTGCATTTATTATAGTGGAAGTAAAAACATAGTTTGGTGTTTTTGGGCTGCACATAAGTTGACCGAAGGGTCAACGAAGGCGAACGTGTTTGAAATATCTCAGAAATGTTATAATAAATCGATAAACAGAGCTCCCCTGTGAAAAAACCTGCTATTACAGAGCATTACTTTGCCACACAACGCTGCTCTCAGGATCTGGTGTGTAGGCTGGACAAAAAAACAAAACTACAAAAACAACCAACAAAAAAATACAGCCTGAAGCTCATAAATCTCAGAGAAGTATCCCAGAGGAGAGAGACTTATTGTGTGGAGCTGCTGTAAGTTGTTTTGCCAGAAGCCGATCAGTAAAGTACACCAAAGGTCAGATACAACCAATTGTTGGGTGTAGCGCAGTGAAATTTGTCACGGGTGTGCAGAGACCATCTCAAGCGGCACCGCTACAAAAGTATTTCTTGTTCAAAATGACTTAAAAATGTTTTGTGCCTGTTCATATTATATTATCTGAATTTCAAACTTTGATGTCAGATGTGCACAGCTTGAATTTAGAGAGAATCACAACAGAGGTGCTGAGATTTCATCCGTGATTGTATTATTAAAATACCAGTGTTGGTCTACATGTAAGCTGCCTGTGTTGAGATGTTTTGAGAGATTGGATGGGGTTCAGTTGGGGTCGAGGAGCGAAATGTGATATGATTAAGAAATGTTACATAAAGAGGAAGAAACGATAGGAAGGAGTCGATAGAGGGATTGAAAGAAGGGAAATAGCAGAAGGTGAAAAATCCCGACTTTTACAGCAATAAGAGTGTAACTTCATGAACACTGTAATCTGTGACACTTCAGTAGAAATCCCCATAACTGTCAACACTTCACAGATGAAGCTAACATCACCCTTTGGGACTCATGGACATTTGAAACCAGGAGTTTGGCATTTGAATGTTCAGTGCTCGTCTCATTGGAGAGCAGACCTGTCTATCAAACTAACCACGCCTCTTTTTGAAGCCTCATATCTCCTAAATGATGAAATGACTTCAGATGACCACCAGATTATTGAAGGTGAATGAACTTTAGTTTATGACAGAATGAGGTAGGTAGTTTTTTACATAATATTTCATGATTAATTTCATGATTTTTGAATTGAAGTCAAATGGATCCAGAGTTTTTTTTGAGCCAGCGTCGAGTGGCTGTTGGGAGTATTGCACATTTTTGGCCTCATTTTTGAAGGAACGACACTACGTCCATTTTTATGTACAATCTATGGTGCAGCCAGGCTATCCAGCCAACCTATCAGACTTTTGAAAAAATGGGAAATGCATATTGATAAGCAGGAAGACAACTTGAAAGCATCCAGAGAGTGTAAACCTTTGCAAAGTATAATCCACCTGTACTGATGCCACACACTGAACACTGTCGCCTTCTTGTGGCGCACTTAAAACATTTTCCAATTACCTCTGCTTTTCAGGATTGTTTTTTGGACCAAAAAGAAATGTTTGTTTGTTAGCAATGCTAACAAATGGCAGAAGGATGGAGACAAACTAACCAATGCAGGTGAATCCATCACCTCCTGCAGAGGTATCATCGTACTTTGGCTCAACTCGTAACTTAAAAATTTGACTAATTTTCTGATGCATATTTTTCAGTAAATAAAACTAAATGTTTAGAGAGCGATGAATTTGAACCAACTCTTGCAAGAAAATAGTGTGCTATATAACGACTTTAAAACCCACTGCTATTTTCTTGAACACTGATCCAGGCTTTTATCAACATAGAGTGCAGAGGGTAACAGCAGGCTGGTATCAGAGGCAGACATTTATTTCTTTATTTGAAATGTGGAATTGGTCAAGCTTCACTTTAAGTCTTCAAATGGGATTGGCAGCAGAGCAGATCAAAAGTGTAAATTACGCCGTTAATGCAGCACTTCTTGTAACTGTTTTCCAAATTAAAAGCCCCTGGAGGACAGAAAGTCTCCGTTTAACACGACTTCTATTGCTACTTAACTGACTTTACACATTTTATGAATTCATTAAATATTCTGTGGTCCGAATGGGAAGCTCTGACGCCCAGATGTGGCCCACAGGTCAGCAGTTGACCATCAGTGCTGCAGAGGCTTGTTTCCATGACGAGGGAATCGGACTCAACATCCTCCCTAAATGCACTTGACTCTTCAGCTGCAAAGTCAGGGATCAGAACAGTGTGAGGGGGTCTGTGCTCTCTGGGTGCTTCAGGGATGGCTGCTGTGCTGGATGGCCTCTTCTCTCCTCTTTAAACATCTGCTGAAGGTCTCCGAGGATCTGGGCTCTGTGTCCAACATGATCCAGCTGTGTGGTCATCTCATCAAAATGCTCAGTGTCGATTACAATCCATCTTATCTAGTCCACATTTGGCTTCAGTGGTGTTTTCTGGGCATTTTCATGCTTTCTAGGCAGGACCACCTTCAGCCTTTCACACACAACCTGACTGTTATTATTAGACTGTCTAAGACTCTTATTCTTGGAATTACCCAATAAAAGCTTGTTTGTGTAACCAACCCACCTATTGGTAAGATGCTGGTCCAAAAAAAAAGCCTAAAAGGATTTGAACAAACAGAACAATCGGGGGTTCCTGAAAGCTGCAGGAGATTAAATTTAATGATGACTGAGCCTGAGAGAAAATCCATCCCCTGATTTTCCTGCCTCCCATAATCCTCCGACCTGCCGCCTGTGGAGAGGTTGTGGTCGTTGTTCACAGAAATAGTCCAGTGTCCTGTGGTGCTCTCCCAATGGGAGATAATCTAGCAGATGGCCTCCTGGGGTGAAAAGTCTCTGATGAAGTTCAGTAACAAGCTGGCAATGGGTATTTTCTAATAAATTATGTTTTCTTCTGCATTGGCTGAGGGATTTGGTCTAAAGTTGTTTGCTCGTGTTTGAGTTAGCACAGTCACGGTACGCAGTTTTTTTCCCCCCAAGAACATTACTAAGAAAGAGTTTGGCACAAAAGAATAATAAAATCTGAAAAGATATATGGGCTTGTAAGAAAGAAGCTGGACAATTAAATAATGTGCTCACCAGAGGATGTTCAGCACGGTGCAGGTTGCCAGGCCTCCGAGCACGGCTCTCCGAAACCACAGGATCTAAAGAAAATACAACAAAGTTTCACAAAACCCTTTGATCATATCATCACAACACAGCAGCAGTGAAAGTCACTAAACATTATTACTAAGTGTCAGCAGGTCTTGGGGACACACAAAGAGCTTCAGAGACAGAAACACTTGGTCTGAGCCGTCGCACTCAGTGGGTCTGACCTTGTCTTTGTGTGCGTTATATAAAATATCAGTGTTTAATGCAAAATAGCGATCTTCAAAAGCACTTTGAAGTTGACGACCTCAAAAACACAGAAATCATTTAGGAGCTAATGATACGCTGTGCTATGTTTCAGCCGCTCGGACGCAGGCAGTTATTTATATGAAGTGCAGTATGTGGCATTGAGAAATTACAGTCGCAAAAATGCAGGGTTACAGGCGGCGATGAGGGAGGAGGAGGAGGACATTTAGATCAGGGGGCTTATTTGTCTTCAAGGAGGTAAGGACGTTTCCATCCACTTGTTTTTTATGCACATTTTAGATGTGAGCAGTTCAAACCACAATGTATCTGAATGGTTTGACTTAACATCAGATCTGAGTCGAATCTAAAACATAAAACAAACATAAACGTTGTGTTATGACTTCCACCTGGTTTTTCACAGCAGCTGTGGATGGAAAAAGCATTGATTATGGATTATTGGAAATACAATAAGTGTAATTGTCCCCATCATCAGGTCGAGTGATACAGAGCTACAACTAACGACTATTTTGACGTTACCGTATTTTCCAGACTATTGAGTGCACCTGTCTATAATCCGCTTCTGTCTATAAGCCGCTATTGAATTTATTCAAACAGTTTCATGTGGTCCACTCTGACTGGGTCTGATGTGATGACGCTAAATGTATCGGCAGCACGGAGCTTGCTAGCTTGTAAAAGGCTAACGAGCTTCATGCCGCTGATACATGAGCTACGCCGGTGTTTGAGGCAGGGTTCAAAGCGTCGGAAAAAAGTAGCGGCTTATAGTCTGGAAAATACGGTAGTTGGTTAGTAAAGTTGTTTATTCCATCGAGTAATCATCGACTATCGATTGGATTAGTTGACTGTTGGAGCCCGATATGTAACAACAACCCAAAATGTAACAACGTCCTGAATTGTGGTAAAATAAAAAATGTAATAAGTGGTGGATAATGTAACAAGATGTTGAGCCCAAAAAGTAAAAACTTTGCCCAAAATGAAACAGCTTCTAACATTTTGGGTCCAATATTATATTTTTTAGATTACATTTCAGGCTCAGCACTTTTGTTACATTATCAACCAGTTATTACATTTTTTATAACAATTCAGGACGTTGTTACATTTTACATTTACAGTTGACTCATCAGATTATGAACAATAAATGGCTCTTATTTAGCTATCAGCTTCTAAATTCAGCATGAGGTTGTTTACATTATTTGCTAATTAATAATAAACACAAGAAATATGGATACATCATTAAAAAAACACCTTTTAATGAACTTAGCTGCTGATACTGCTGCCATATTGTTTACTTGCTGCTGAATGTGCAGCTCTCAGCAGATTTATTTGGTGCGACTGTCGACTGATTGTTGCACCTTTAGAGTGAAATCTTAAAAACTGCAGCAAAAACCGAGACATTTACTTTGAAATTAGATCTGGGCAGTGTACGGCCTCTGGGCCAATCATCTGTGGAGGTGACAGATATGGTAGAAAACCATTTTCACTTTGTTTGTATTGATGGGAGAAGGTGCTGGAGTCACCTGCAGTAGAGTGTTGATGAAGTCATGGACTGCTGAGTGACTACTGTAGTGTTCCTCCTTCAGAAAGACACAACATGTTTTTCTCTGCATTTACCATGAACTGAACCCAGGCTGCTCTCAGTGATAACTTCTCCAACATCTGCTTATCTGTAACCATAGCAACCAAGCTCAACACATGTTCGGTGACCATCATCACAGTAACCCACTGTGTCAATCAAACTATTATAATAAAGGAACATGCTAATAAGATGCTGTTTACTGTGATTTTCAATGGAATAAATAAGAGTAAGGCCACAGTATTTGTTCTACATTGAAACTTAGTTGTAAACTTGAGGTAAAAAACTTCAGGGGCCTCCAGCAACAATCTGTTTCTCATGTGTCCCCCGAGGAAAAATAATGGACCACTCCTCTTCTAAAAAGTATGAAACCAGCCTTAAAACAATGAGTCACTAAACACTGACGTTACTGAACCTGATCCAAACATTTAAATGAAGCACAACAATCCTGCAGCCATTTTAATCAGAGGAGTACAGGGGAGGGAGGGGCTGAAGTCAGTGCCTGGGAAAGAGCTGTGACCCAACCAGCAGCACTTCTGACCCGACCAACAGATGTGGACCTGAGCCAGCAGGCTGGATTAGTGGTGCTGGCAGGAAAGGTGAGAAGCTATCAAACAATACTCATCCAGTTCAGGTCTGCACAAGATGTACTTACATCTGCTTTCATAGGAACTGATTCACCAACTGCCTGTTTAACATTTCTTAGTCAAACATGTTGAGGGTAGTAAAATCATCTTAATTAACTGTCATCGTTCCTGCACATTAACTTTAAGATTCAGTGAGAAGTGGGATTTTTTAGAGTCCTCCTGAAACAGCATCTCCAGAGTATCTAATTCTGTATGGTGGTGTGTTGGACCATGGAAACATAACAAAACACCATAGGTAGCTAATGTTGCTGGATAATGTACGTACTACATTACGAGTTAACATCAGTACTACGTATGTGTGTTTTCTGGCAGTACTCTGAACTGTGCTGCTAACAGACTGAATGACAGGTGTAAGAAAGGATGTTACTGAGCAAGATGGCAAAGCTCACGGCATATCTTTCTTGTTTTTAACCAGGATTGTGAATTTTGATATTAAAACAAAAACAAACAGGAATTTTGTAAATGCTTTGGCCAGCATTGTAAAACAAGTAACAATACAACCAGCAATGTGATCCAAAAGGATTTAAAATACTTTTTTTTTTTAATTTCAGATGGACTTTAAAGTAAAAATCTAATCTAGAAATCTGAATACATGTGCATGAGTTCAAACTGTTTGAACACAATGAGGTTTTAATGGTGTATTCAACATGCACTGGTCCAAGAGACTGGTTTGAATATTGCAGTTGCTCTGTTTCAGAGAGCCACAAGGTTTTACCTGAATCTCTGAATGCAGTAGGTTTGTCTTTCAAATTGATCTCACCTCTAAGTATTTTTTCAGCATTTACTAACAAATTATTGAATGTGTTTACTTGCATACAGCATACTTTTGATACATTTGATTCTATCAAACTATATATATTTGCATAGTCTTTGATAATGGCAGCACAGTAGTGCAGTGGTTACCACTGTAACCTCACAGCAAGAAGGTTCTGGATTTGAACCTTCAACTGGGGCCTTTCAGTGTGAAGGTCTCTAAGATCTCTGGCTTCCTGCTGCAGTTTAAAGACACACAACTTAAATATAATTAAGTAACTTTTTAGTTTAGTGGAAAGTACATTTTACTTGATACTGAGCATAGACTGTATATACAAATGGATGAAGCAATCATGACATAGCATCGGTCCATAGTTTTGTGATTCTGATGTCATGAGCTAAACTCTTCTCCGCAGTGATCTGGTCCATCTGAATTATTTCATCATCAAGTAGATAGTAGGCTTCAAGAGGAGGAACATTAAGGAGTGCGGCCCATTTGATTGACAGGGCTGATTGGACAATGTCCTCCAGTTCAAGGTCAGACCTGCCTCCTCCTTTCATATCTAAATATGGTCACTTCTGGCTCCAAACAACCAACATGGCAACCTTCACATATCAAACTCCTGGCTTCAAAATTTGAATCGACAAACCAACGGGTGACATCACGTCCGCTTCGTCCATTCTACATAGAGTCTATGATACTGACAAGTGAGTTGTACCTGATATTACTGCACCAAACACTGTTAAGAGGATTTTATCCAGTAAATCCTGTAGTACTGTTACTGCTGAGCTGCTCTGTGAGGCCTGCGAGAGCCTTTCAGTCCTACTGCTCCCCACATGTTACACTTTATCTTTCTCAGTGTACTAATGCAGGGAGCTGCCAGCACATTGCCTCCTGAGCTATTTCTGAATTCAGTGCATGGAGTCCACAGATCAGCAGGTAGTGGTGGATGCAGTCCAGCACTGTAGACTTACCTGTGTTCTGTTGTGGGAGATCTGTGAGAACAGCAGAGGCATCACGTTTACAATCCCTCCTGTCGAGACAAAAACAGACGAGCAGGTCATTCATGCAGACGTTCACGTCGACTTCTTTTACTTTCTGTACCGGTGTGCCACTGTGACATCAGCGGTGATACATAATATATAGTGGTAACCATGGTGACAGATAGTAAAATGTTTCTGACAATCACAATCTGCCTAAAGGAAAAACGCCCTATCAGTCAGTTCAGTTTGTATAGGGCTGAATTGCAACATAATCATCTCAGAGCACTTTACAGAGTAAGATCAAAGCCTTACGATATTAAATCTTAAAAGAAACAATGAGAAAAGAAACTATAGAAACAAGGTGCATTCACACTGATCCCTCCTTCTGCTTCATGTGCTTCCTCCTTCCTGTCTTTCCCTCCTCGCTCCCACAATGCTTCAGTTGTTTCAACACTTTATCTTTCTCACTTAATTTACACTGTTTGGCCTCAGATCATCACATTTACTGCGGTTCACTCGTGTTTCCACCTTTCACGTCGGATTATGAAGATGTTTAAACAATGTGCATCTCGAAGCAGTTTTACACAGTGTGAGAGTTCGAGGTAATGTTGTCAAAAGCTCTTCCTGTGATGATGGATCAGTTCCTAAAAGGGAAGCACCTGGTGAGGTGAAACTGGAGATGCTTGTCTAAAGCAGACAGGGGATCTGTGAGAGGAAGAACTTTCCTGACACTTGCTGGGTTATGACACACTTTCACAATCTGTATTCATACTGAAAATCAAGATCAAACAAGCTGTTGCCCTTCTGCTCCCTTGCTCGTCTTGCAGGAAAATAAACCAAATGTATGACTTCTTATTTTTGCATATTTAATCTCTCATTGGCCTATTATTGATGTTCAGCTTGGTATCTACCACCAGTGCTCAAACTATGATCAGTCCAAAACTAATGTGCTCATATTTGTCTTCAGATACTACATGCAAACGTAAAGTAGTTGCAGGAATACATCACTAGGGGGTGCTGTTGTACTATAGCCCTGATAGAAACACACAATTCTTGCTGTTTGTTCTTTCTGGGACACTTTCATTTTACTTTCATTACCTCATAAAGTAATCAGTACCTATACTGATGTAAATGATTGTAGTTAAAAGCACCCTTTAGGTTAATTAATTTATTAAACTGCGTTTTTGAGCAATCTGTACAACACACTACAGAAAAACTTAAAGCAACACTACAGAAAAACTTAACACATCTCAATTATATTTTTTAAGAGATAGGGTTTCATTCAAGGAACAGCTGATTACATTTTGGACAAGATCAAAGAATTTCTGTGAGCAAATATTTTAACAAGACAGTTTGCTATTTCACCACAAGAGGGCAGCAGCGTTCAGGTCATAGCAGCAGTACAGCTGGATTATACCTTGGTGGAGGTTTGTGCTCTCTGAAGCCTAACTAGTTTCTGACTTAAATGACTTTGCCAATCCACTGTATCTTGTCCATACTAATAGGTATCACCCATTACAGTTTCTTCACAAAGTGCCTTTTCCCTGTACACTTCCCTTTGGAGATGCCAGTCTCTATAAGCTGCAGTGGCACAGGTCACTTTGCTTTAAGGAGCTGCACTGTAGTTTGTAGAGTCTCATCATCGCCTCATGTTGTTTGAGAAGCTTTTAAATCCAGACCAGCATACCAAGATAAAAGTAATCTTTTTTTATATGAGGAAAAAAATGATTTAAAGTTGTTCTGTGTACCCTTCCACACAACCAGCAGAGACAAACTGCAAAGCAGCTGTCACAGCTGGCAGTTTGCATGTTCAAATGGTTCTCTGAAGTAATGGAGGCTGCTGGGAAGTACAGTCAGAGCTGTCACGCCAACGCTAATGAAACAGAGCGATCGCCCCCTTATGCTGCCACAGCTGATGTGGTGCAGTGACTACAGGAAGTCAGAGGAGTCACTGGTGGAAAAACTTTGAACTGGATGGCAAACTCACACAAACACAAACACCAGATCTCAGACCTCGCTCTCCATTCAGCTTTCTGTCTGTTGAAAAGACGTGTTTTTGTACTTCAGCAGTGGTTTAGGGGCGAGTTACTGTGGTGGGAAGCATGTTAGGATGATCCACCTCCTGGTTATTGTGATGTCTTATTTAGATCTGTGCTGATGATGTTTTTGTGCAAAGCATAAGATTCATTGTAGGAACTCATTTGAAAGTAAAGTACATTAATGGTTTCTGTGTTTGTGAAGCTTTTACACAAAGACTGCACAAAAAGATGACAAGATAGTTCCCGAAGATAAACTATCTCAGAAATGGAAACTGCTGCTAGTAAAGAAATTGCAGCCACAGTCTATATTGTTGTGACTGTGGTGGTGACGTCTAACAGTACATTTACACTGACATAAATTTTGCTTGCGATGTGATCACATAATAAGTGAATAGGAAGACGCAAGTTGCTTTGAATTTGCGGTTGCTGCGGTTATCAGGAGGGGTACTTCTATTGGCTCAAAAATTCACAATGTGTTCACCACAAGTCTATAGAAAAGCAGTTTTGTAACTATATAGCTGTACCCATAGACTGTATACAGAATGTGATGTCACCCATTGGTTTGTGGACTGCACCCTGGAGTTTGGCCTTTAAATATCACTATGGTGGTTTTTTTGGAGCCAGAAGTGACCATATTTGGATATGAAGGGAGGAGTGAGGAGGCGTGGCTGATGCTTGAACAAGAGGAGACTGTCCAATGTATATGAGACTGGAGTGCACCAGTGAATGAGCCACCTGTAAATTATTGGAGGGCAACTGCAGCCAGAGTTTTTTGGAGACAGCATCTGGTGGCCGTTGGGTGTATTTTTATGACCTGGCTTCTTTGTTCATTTCTATATCCAGTCTATGGTTGTACAGACTTACTAATCTGTTTTCCATAGAGGATAATAACTACGACATCCAGATAGTTCAGACTGCAGTGGATGAACTACATGAAGTTCAAGGCATCAGTACATGGTCATATTCCTCCCAACCACACATCAGTGAGCTAAAGGGAAATGTCAGATTGCAGCACCTGTGTTCAACTGGGTTCAACTGGTAAATCACCTGATTTCTTATTTCCTGTGGCTTTAGTGAGGCAACATTTAGCTTTTGTGCAGGAAGATTAGAGCAGTGTTGAAATCTTTACATGGAGCCTGGAATTCACTCATTTTATTCCATTTATGTTTTAAAATTGGTTTTGATATTATTTATTTCATTTAGTGCTGTCAAACGATTAACATTTTTAATCAGATTAATCACAGGGTTGGTTCCTATTGGTGCAGATGTGACGACAACTCCACTTGGACAAACTGCCTGAAATGCAGAGACGTTCAGAGTCATTCTGAACTGCAGATGGATTAATTGTGTTATAAGTATTAATCAGATTAATCATGATGATGGATTAATCCACGTTAATGCTTTAATTTTAACACTCCTAAATTTATTGTTTTATTAATTTATTTTCTCAATGTGCTTGACTGGTATTTACAATTTTATTTTAAATTTTGTATTTTAAATGAAGTATCTGTAAGTTGTTATTGAATTTTTATTTTATCTAGTTTTGAATGTGTTTTTATTTTACTTCTACTGAGATTCTAAAATGTTACTTTTGTCCTTTTGAGTTTTACTTCACTATTGCAGTGTTTTATTATTGATTGATTGAAAAAAGTTTCAGGGAATTATCTGATTAGTTTAAACCACTTTGAGAAATGTGGTGGAAAATCGGACCATCACTGAGCTTCAGTTTTCTTGGCTCTGAGGGAAAAGGCTGATAGAAGCACCGACTGGAAAAAAGGTCTGAAAAGATGAAAGGATGAAGGCAGAGAGAAAGACAGCGAGCGACACAGAACAGAGCTGATTCTCACCCAGAGCCACTGTGCCCATTAGGAAAGGTTTCCCCATCTGACTGAAGTCACTGCTGCTCTGAAGACCGACCTCTGACCCCACTGCAAATGTCACAGCCACCTGAGACGTAAACACACACACACACATGCACACACAGTAAAAACTCAGTCAATTGGCATCCTTTCAAGGTCGTGATCAAGATGAAAGAGGAAACACATCAAGGTTTTCTTTCCGCAGGAAGATAATTAACTCATTCATCGGTACACAACCAACACAAGGCAACAAAATCAAAGACACATTAATTCACTCAATTTCAAAAAACAAAAGGGATTATGAAAGATTTGTCATGGATCGCTGTGTCTGCTGGAGGTACAAGAAGTTTGTGAAGACGGCAGATTTAGCAAATTGAAAGCAGAAGTTTGCATTTATATTTCTATTGAAGTAGAAACAGTGCTGCTGTAAAACAGAAACAATGAGATATGGAAAAGACAAAGACCAAATTAAAAAGCATTTCTGGTGAAAATGCAGTGTGAATGATGAGAGTGAAATACTTTGCCAGGAATTTCTGATTAAAGCTCAATACAAAGCAGCACCTTACAATCTGTGTCCATTCACTTCAATTATAAAAAAAACACAGAAAAAGTTAAATATTTTCACAAGCATAAAAATTCCCAATAGAAAGTTCAACACTTTAGTCCTGAAAAATTGAATAGTTTCCATTCTGTCTATTCACTTTTATTATAAAGGTTTGTAGAAAAAAAAAATCTCATATTTTAAAAATCAAAAAACATTTCCTATTCTGCCTTTACTAGTGTTTGAGAACCAGCTTTGCAGATAGCTAACAGGTCATCTCCAATAAAAACCAGGAAGCTTCTTGCTGTATTGATGTTTACTGAAGAGTGACTGTAAAACTGTAACATACAGAAAAATAAAGGGTACATTACAATTGTGTACATATTTGATGAAATAAACAAACATACATAGCTCTTATGGAGTAGAAAATCTCCCAAATATGTAGCTATGCTAAACGTTAGCATCATGCTAACGAAAATAATACAGGCGGGCTAATGCTAATTAGCGCCTATGTTAGCAACACAAAATATGCACTGAAAACGTCTGAAAAGGCTCCATACACAATGTGTGAGGCAAACAAACATACTACTCAACAATATACTTACAGACAATAGTATCTGGAGGCCAAAATTGCACTCAACAGGCTTAACACTGGAGATCTGTAGCACAGTAGCAACGTGACTGGAGCTCATGAGCACTACGGTAGCTCTAATCAGACAAAATACAGAAAACTCAAAACAGGAATTGAA
>OOFC01013477.1:0-14786 GCA_900323345.1 Pseudochromis fuscus | reverse complement strand
CCTTTTTCTATCTGTGTGTTGCTCTAATTGTGTGTGTGTGTGTGTGTGTGTGTGGGTATTTCTCATGTTGTGGGGACCCAAATCTGTTTACGTGGTCACATTTTGGGGACTTGTCTTACTTTTAGGGACAAAAGCAATAATGAAATGAAATTTGTAAGAATTTTGTGAGTGAGGTTTAAGAAGAAAGATTTTTATATTCACCAGTGTGTGGTGTCAGGCGCTCTCAGCTGTGTGGTGTCCGAGCAGACTCCAGTAAAGTAGCCTGAGTGAGGTGGGATTTACAATGTTCACTGATGTTGATACAAAGCCAGCTTATTTGGTGGGTGCAATATTATCATAAATAATATGAATGAGAGCCAGATGATAAAAACTCATGGGCAAATTTGTAAACAATATTATTCAAGACTTGTAACTGAACATTTAAGACATTACACACTGATCAGCCATAACATTACGACCACCTGCCTGATATTATGTAGGTCTCTGGTTTGCCTCTGACCTCTGAGGGTGTGCTGTGGTTAACTGACTGACTCACATCTGTGTTTTCTTTACTTATGCATTTAAGTGTATCCATCTTTGTAAGTGTGTCTGTTTGTGTAAGCATGTAGTCATACTGTGGCTGAGCAGGATCATTGTGTCACTGCCTGAACCTGCTGATGTCGGCGAATGTGAGGAGTAAAACAGTTTAGTTTAACTGAGAACATTTCCCTCAGATTTTCTTAGTAATTGTAACTAGACTGAACTGAATTCTGTTTAGATTAACCCTTTATTTGCAGCCTCATCAGCTAACAACAATGTCGTCTCTGGTGATGTGTCAAGGGTGCACCCTGCCTGTCACCCATCACCAGCTGGGATAGGCCCCGCCCCCAGGCAGCTCTGTAGGTGGGAATAGAAGAATGATGGATGAATATTACACAGAAAGTTTATTGTTAGATATTTATTTCACTGTACTATTTTTGTACAACATATTAGAGTTCGGGAACATACGTCATACCGCGGGGGATTATGGGATGCGTCCGCCATGTTTGTGGTCCTCAGTGATAAACAGCCGAATAGCATCAGGAGTTAAACATGACACACATAATATTAATATTTTAACCCACATTTTACAGGATACCAATAAAAGAAGTGGGACAGCATTTCAATATGTGGAACAGATGCTTGAATACGAGCGATCGCTGTTGTTTTCTTGGTGACTTTAGTGAATGCTCAGCAAACAGTTGATACATCTATGACTAGCTATGTTAGAAAAATTTTCAAATTGACTGAATACCAAAACAATTGATATCACTGGAAATGGCATGGAAAGGACTTTTCAACGATATCTGGATCATAGCCATCGGACAAAAAATAAGAAAGTTGCAGAGCTTTAAGGAGCGCAAAAATGACACTTTGGGTCCCTGAATTATAACAGGAACCAATTAACCAATTACCCCGGTTTCTCTGTGTTTAAATGATCATAACTTTATCAATGTTTGTCCGATTTCAGAAAGTAAGACATCATTGGAAAGGTTATTGAAATGGCAAGAATAAGGATATGATTACATATCAATTTGATAAATATCACTTCAACCAGGGCTCGGGGTATGATGGCAAGTTTAATGAGATCTGCTGCGTAATGATGGCGGTGATAATGCAAGTCGAGCACTACCCAGTTTTCCCGAAGGAAAAACCAACACTTGGGATTATCTGATTGCCATGAAACCTCTACAGTTTACAGTTCACATGTTGTATTTTCATCTTGGCTTCCTTTGGTAGGATCCAGAATGCCCGATAATGGTATTAAAGCATCATAAACTGTGTGATAAAGTGCACTTTTGTAATGGAGCGTTGTTATTGTTAAAACAGAAATGAGAATTTCATAAACGAGACTGGAATATGATTTGTTGTTTACGTTACTGCACATGAATTTTTCAGAAATAACCAACACAAAACATTGAAAAATACTTAATTAGTGGGACGTCCTCAGCGCACTCTGCACTCGCCGGTACCCACAAGTAAAGTCGCTGCCATGATCTTGGGGATTCACACATACCTACAGCCTGTAACGATGTTTTTGAAAATTACAACTCTGTTACAGAGCAAGGTAACAGATTGGTTTGTTCAGGAACATTGTTTTTTTCCATACTTATGTAATAGATTAATATGTCCTACCACAACCCCGGACATGACAACATCATGATTGCTGTTACACAACCAAAGCAGAGGGACGGACAGGTGTTTTAGCCCCGACCTGGACAGTGGGTAAAAACATGATTAACTGATTAACTTCTCCCAGACCAGTGATGAGACTTACTGTCACATCCCACCACGCAACATCTGCGTCCAATTGTTGATAAGATACAACAAAATGTCCAGAAAAATTGCGCACTTAAAAGCGTATAAATCTATAGGAATGAATGCTTTGCAATGTGACATCACGATCTTGAACTCTATACTCTTTTCTTATGTATACTATAATATACAGGAACTTGTCAGATTCGGTGGAGATGCTTATTGCTCACACCAACCTAAATTTACAGAAAACATCCTGGAAAATAACGCTGTGGAAAAGAGTCTGAACTTCACTAAAGGCAATGACATGTGCAAACAACATGAAGTGAGTAATTCCATCCTACCACACCTTCAGGAGGAAAGGGAGTATCAATCATCTCCATAGTGACACAGAGCTATAAATGCAACAGTGCAAACCAGAGAGAGGGAAAGTGTGAGGTGATGTTAGTGAGAGAAAAATCCACAGATGGAGTGATCAAAAGCAGTGAGGGTGAGAGAGCTGAAGTATGACTGCAGTACATCAGGAGAGGAGTACATGTGCAGATTTTAAATGATAACTAGAGGCCCAGGATGGATGAGCCCCACCCTCTGACAGCACACACCCCATCAAAATAAGTGGGTCACCTCATATTTAATCCTGTGAAAAACTTTAGCTTGTTTTACTGTGTGTGTGTGTGTGTGTGTGTGTGAACTGGAACACACTCATCTGATTTATATTCCTTATTCTACTGTGAGAAAAGGCGCAATCATCAGAACTGTGCAAAATTTTGAGGATTTCAGTGCAATTCACAAGAGTAATTTAGTGTAAAAAATTTTAATTCAGAGTCTGATAAAAAGCCCACAGCACTGCAGATTCTGATGGGATTAAACTCACTGGACTCCCAGGTAATAATTCCAATTACAGAAGCTCCTCAGGTGAGACTTATCCTCTTAGCATAATGATGAAGGGGCTTAAAACAATAAGCAGGTCTCTAAACTTTAACTCTGGCAGAGCTCAGGTTGTGTCCTACTTCTATTCAACCATTCTTTCTATGCAATATTATTAAATGTATTATTATTTCATCTATATCATCATATTACACCTTTTGCATTTAATTTTTTATACTAAGAGGCAGTGTATAGATTCACCTGCCATACACACTTCATAAGTTGTAGCTGACCTCTTTATTATTTTTAGTTATTGCATTACTTGGCACATCAATAGCATAGCCAGAAGCAAAGACTATCCAGTGGGGGAGGATGTGCATCATGTATGCTGTGTACAGCCTCACCTGGCACATGTGCTTTAAGTTGGAGAAAGGTTCAGACAGATTAAACATTGCAGGTGGTTGTGTCACAGGCTGTGAACATAATGTACAGTCACACACTGGTCTTTGTCATAGCTGGTTGTCTTCATCCAGCCGCTGAGCTGAATAACATAAGAAAAAACTAAACATGAAAAACAAACAGTGGATGTGGTGTTAGTTCTTTGGTTATAGAAGTGAACAACACATTTTGAATCACACTCATTTTATTTGCTGAACTGTTGACTGAAAATTAATTTACTCAGTGCAAACAAAATACTCACCTGCCACTGGAACTTGGGGTTCAGGACTTGGACCCTGTGGTTAGGGGACAATCCATAACCTACTTTACCACCTGAGCCACAGGAAGCTTGATGGTAAACACCAGCAGTGATTGGTTGGCAGTGTGGTTGTGTAGTCATAGGAAGTCAGTTAGTTGCTTTGTTTGATTCATTGTCTGGCTCTTATTGTTTTGTGTGTCAGAGGTTTGAGTGTTTCATTCTCCAGATCATCCAGTGAATGGGTGACAGATAGATATTGTAAAGCTCTTTGTACAATACAGTAAAAAAAAACAAAAAAAAAACATGTAAGTGCCGTCCACCCTCTATATTTTCTAAGTTCAAGAATGAACTCAACTCATGAGCTCATCCAGTTTAAGATTTTTCTTTGTGCATTTTTTTCAGTTTTATTGAATAGCTGATACAATGGAGAGAGAGACAGCTGAATCGTATTTATAACAACTGTTTGATGGAAAAAGTCTGAGGCTGGTACACTGGCCAATCAGCAGCCTGGCAGGCAGTAGTCTCCCGGTGCAAGGAGGGCAAACGAGAATAGAAGTATCGATTAGCCTTCATGTGTTGAATAAACTCCCTGTCTCCTGCTGTTTCTCTATTTTTCTCCTCTGTTCCTGTCTGCCAGTCTTCATGTCTCCATTTTCAGGCCCGGGCTTAAATTGCTCCTTTTATTCCACTTTCTCTTTCTCGTTGTCTGTCCATCTCTGGCTGCTGTGCCTCAATACTTTTTAAATTGAAATTCATAGAGAATCTTAGTCAGCCTCCTCCACTGACTTTTAATATTAAAAATAAGTTAACAGTTGGTGTTACAGCTGCCGTATGTCCCTGCTGTATACAGAAATCAATGGATTGGTTGCGTTCTCAACGGTATGCACATGCTCAGACTGGCAAGTATATTGCTGTTGTGTTCTACTGCAGATGTTTCTCTTGTATGAACCAGGTACACATTTGTAAATTTGTTGTGTTTTTCAGGGTTCTCGTTTTGGCCCTTGAGCAACTTTAAGTGCCACAAGAAAGAAAGGCACACTAACATGATAACAAGTAAATGAATGCTCATCTTCCACTATATTTAGATCTGGGCTACATTTAGGTGGAGACAAAATCTCAGCATGAGGTCAACCACACCATCAGTGTTGGCAGGGTTTTGTGCCTTACCACTGACGTTTTTGGATTATTTTCCGTGGAAAGGTCCAGTGCAGATCGTCTTTGCTTCTTTGCAGATGACAGAGCTTTTAGCAGCTCTATCACCTCCACACTCAAAGGATAGTTTGCATCTGGGCATGAGGTCCTGTGAGTCAGAGCCAGTACCTGCAAGTGTGAGGCCAAAGTAAATGGTGTTTTCCCCCATCTTGTTCTTCATAAGTGTAAGTGTAGCAGGAGTGCAAAAAGGACCCAGTTGCAGACACAAAGTCACTAAGTCAAAAACAAGGAACCAAAAGGTCCAAAAAGAAATCTAAAGGGAAACAGTCTACAAACAAAATGATGAAACAAAAACCAATCCAAAGTAATCCATCAAGACACAGGGAGACAACAGGAAGCTGAACAGGTAACAAACACAAACCAACCAACAAAGACAAGACAGAGGCAAAGGGTATATGTAGGGGAGCAGTGATTAACAGACGAGACACAGGTGAGCACAGAAGTGAGACAGGTAAACCACACAAGGGCCGTTTTTCAATACAAAGTACGCAAGTCTGTACATGCATACTTGGCAAGAATGTACTTGTAAGTCGGACTCCGAAGTACAGACTTATGGGAATGCGAGAACGCATTGAGGCTAAAGTGCAACTGGAACGCCAGTGTACTTGATGACGTCCATTCACCGCCTGTCTTCCCTATAGCATAAGAGAGCAATCCTGCAAGTTGAGAATCTATCTTTCTGTTTTCAGCTCAATATGAGAGTTCAGGGGCAGAGGAGAGAAGTGCTTCCCTCTCTAAAAGTCCCAACAAGGAACCCAGGCTTTTGCCTTGAGATAGATGGATGGATTTGAGCCAGGCCTCGTCAGAGATGGTAACTGGAGTAGGGGCAGGGCCAGTGGCTGTGACTTCAGCAGTAGCAGCAGCAAAAGAAGAGGTTGATGCCCCTGAAGTGGTGACACCACTGGAAGTTAAAAGTTAGCTCATGTAAACATTACTGGGGAACAGGCCCAACACCAACACTTTCATGATTACTGCAAAGAAAACCAAGACTGGAGGTAGATGTATACATTTGTCTGTGAGTACTTTCAACAAAACACTGTCATTATTTTGTCAATATGGAAACAAATTGTGTGATGGTCTAATGATCCTGCTTATCATCAACAAACAATTATCAAATTAACCCTCCTAATAAAGCTCATCCATCAACAACACAGGAATCAGCAGCAAGTAACTGCAGGGACAGTTAGAAAGAAACACTCTTCAGGGGGTTTACACTGACAGTTCTTCCTTTGTCATCACCATGTGGATATGGCAAAACTAATGCCTGTAAGCTCAATGTCAGAATACCAACATGGCTACCAACACGGTGAAAAGTATACCAGTTAAAGATGCATAGATATGCATGTGTACTATCACACTGTGGATCTTAACCTGTTTGGACTGTATTCCCTCACTAAATACCAGTAAAGGTCAACGAATAAAGGCCAGACCCCAAATACAAGCCCAGTAAAACACAGCTGTGCAGAGCAAATGTTTCACAATAAAAGCCTGGTTATGAGTTAATAGCATACTGCCAGTGAGTGCCACACAGTTAGTTCAGACCAGTGCTTCTCAATTATTTTCTGCTACGTCATTACGTCGCTGCATACATTGCCGGTTCGCCAACAGCCCGCCGTTTCCAAGCTAGCCGCTGTTAACAAACTATTGTTAGCCTGTTACTATCAGTCCATGAAAAAAACATTTTTTTTCAGTGAATATTCTAGTTACAACATGATTGAGTTAACAAAGCAGTTTTGCATTGCTACATGTGGTTATTTATTCAGTTTTGGAAAATCACAATGTCGTTACTGGTCGCATATGATGGCCAAGCGCACATTCGCATGTAATAATATTTAAACGGAGGAGCTGATCATGTGCATGCAAGTGCTGCTCCTGCCTACACTGAGATCCAGAGCCAAAGCATCCAACTGTTTGTGGCTTCACTACTCTACTCTTCTACTATCGTTAGCTGTGTTCCCACCATCTTTCCCCAGCTCCTGGCGTAGTTGCTGCTTAGTCGGTGCTGAGCTCTGGCCCAGCAAGGAAGTGGTGCCTGCTTAGCACCAGTTTTAGCCACTGGAGCCAGTGCTCACGGCGGTGGAAACACAACAAACTAAGTCAGGCACCAGCACAGAGCTAGCACTGGTTGTTGGTTGGTGGAAAAGGGGTATGTCCGCGTATGCTTGCTGCAAAAAAAACACTGCTCCATAGAGCTAATACTCCCTGTGCACACTAACAATGAGAGCGCCACTGCCACCTACTGTGGATGTGCAATGACATTTTATTCTTGTACAGCAAAATTAAGCATGTAGGTCACACGCATGTAACTTTAATGTTTTGATCCACTTCTGATCCCATTTGAAGCTTCAGTGTCAGGCTTTGTATTGAAAGATACTTCAAATCAGTCATGCCTCTAATACAAGCCAGCCTCAAGCAGAGGCCTGTTACCTTTTGCCATAAGTAGATCAGTAAATAAAGGTCCCTGCCACTATTTAAGGATTTACAATATTAGCATTTAGCACAGAGGACTGTAGCTATCAGCTCAGTGAGAACTTTGTGCTGCTGTAGTATCTTGATCTTGTTTATTTTCTGTCTAGTTAACAACCACATCTCACTGCCTTCATTAACCCCTTTAATTACGAGCGTGTGGTCAGCGACAGGTCTGCACATGCGTCTTTGGATTACCGTAATTATGTCACACTTTGTGCAATCAGAAAAATTCCAGCGGTTCCTGAGAGCTGAGATGTTGCAGTTCACAGCGAATATGGTTTCATTTCAGTAATTTCACTAGCGCCTCTCCCAGAAGCTTGCAAAGTTTCCGATTTACTGCATACTACATGTCGTAAGAGTCTAATAACAGTGACGATGAAGCAAGAATAACAGAAAAACACAAAAATGGAATTTGATTTTAGAGTTTTAGTGAACAAAAACACTGCAATTGTACATGAATGTTACAATTTGCATGTTAAATTTTAATTTGAGATCAAAATAAAATGTCCAGGTGGAAATTTGCAGGCTCAGGTGTGAAAAGGTTAACCAGTTTGAGCAGTCATCATTTATTTCCCAAATTCATATAAGTGACCCTATAACATGCAACCATTGTGTCAGGAAAAATAAAATAATAAGCTGTATCTGTGATGTAATGATCACAGATGCACAAAGATGCAGCATCCTCAGAACTTACAAATGACCGATTCTGACTTGAAGTTTCCATTGATTCTGTCAATGTCACACATCGCTGTAAAGGGCAAAGGCAGGCAGAAAGGACTCAGCTGAGGCACAGTCTGTAAAAAACAAAGAGTGTTGTCAAGAGAGCAATATCAAACTCCAGCACATTCCTAAAGGACCTCTGAGGCTCAGACTGGTGCCTCGACTCTTTCTTCTGCCACTTCGCCTCCCTTCAGCTGATCCACGCTGGCAGGCGGAGGAGACTGTATTGACCTTTCTGCTCTTAATTTGTGCTGACAAAGCCTGCGAGCACAACTCCTCCTGGACACAAACTTACACATAAAAGGAAGAGCAGCCCATACGCTCACCTCTGCCTGAAAACTGGAAAGTACCTGCCTTACTGCTCGTGTTGACTGTGAAGTGGCTTTGCTCTGAAGTGGCTGAGCTGAGCTGAAGTGTGGGGACGGCAGTGGCTCAGTGGCACCAACCGAAGGGTTGGTGGTTCGATTCCCGCCCCTCCCAGTCATTGTCGGTGTGTCCTTGGGCAAGACACTTTATCCACCTTGCCCTTGGTGGCAGTCGGAGGGGCTGTAGGTGCAAATTAGCAGCCACGGCAGCTGTGACTAGCTTAGCTTACCACCACCGGTATGAATGGGTGTGAATGAATAATGGTCTCAGTGTGAGTGCTTTGAGTCTGGACTTCCAGAGAAAAGCGCCATATAAATCCAAACCATTATTATTGTTAAGTGTTGTGTCCAGCTATAGGTGGAGAGTAAGGAGAGGGAAAAAAAATGCATTCATAGGATTTCATGAGGTCCCAAATGTTTTGCAGGAATTAAGGGACAGTAGATGAAGTCCAATACATAATACATTATTCATCTTAATGCTGAAAAGCATGTGTTAAATGTTGGAGCTCCCATGTAAGCTGTGTGTATGACAGAGGATGGAGACGGCTTCTGATGCGTTAAGCCTCCGTCACAATGATCATTTTAAGTAACAGCGTCTGCTATCTTTAATTTCAGAGGTGAATTACTCACACAGCGGCAAATAGTTTGTCCTATTAGGCTCCAGTCATTTCTGGATTTGATTATGTTACAATTCAGATTTATACTCTGCAATTTTTAATAGCAGCTGTATTTCTTTCATATGCAATTTCTGATTATGCTATTTTCCAAGTGAATGAATAAAGGGTAATTCCAAATAATTACAACTTGGATGTTATTTTTAGAGATCAGTGCACTGCAGCTTGAAAAAAAATATCAAAACTAAAAAAGCATCTTTCCATGAAACGTGCTGTGAATCAGCTACCAACACAAGGTTGTAATACCTGCTCACCTTCAGACATGCCCAATAAACTAAACACACACACACACACACACACACACACACAGTGCGTTAATATATTGCAGCCCAGTTGAATCTTGAAGGTCAGGCTTCCACAATATAATTTATTATGCCATAAAATAAGAAAAACATCCTCAAATATGGTAAATAAGCCAGTGTGAAATTATAAAATAACATCGAAGCTTGTTTGCCCAGATGTAGCTTTCAGGTTTCTCAAAATTGATTATAAACGTACCCAATGCCAGTAAATACAAAACCTCTTTACTGATGTCAGCCTAATTAATTCAGGATGGGGGGAGGGGCTATCATACCGTATTTGGCTTTGAGGTTAATCAGTTTGTAACAAAGATGAGAATAAAGGAGGTAAAGGGTTGAGTTCATGAGGGTGTTGTAGATGTCAGAAGAGGTTTGAAGGACTGACGTCCAAAAAATAAAGAAAGTCTGTGTGATATGTGGATATGTTGTTCACCTCCACCTCCACCCAGTGTAGCAGATTTAACACAAATGTCTACTGTTGCATGAGAGTGGTGATAAGGAGACAGCACATGGGGAAATGTGTGGAATTACAAGAGCAAATGAAATCTTAACTGCAGACGTAAACAGTTTGTAGATCCACACAGATGAAAATACTATTTTCATCAGTGCTCCTCAGTACATGTGGAGCGGCAGATAATCATGCAGCACTGCATTAGGGTGTATGTGATTTTATGGCGTGTTATTAGAAGTCATCATGGTGGTCAGACATCTCTGGGAGATTACACATTGCAGCAGGTCTAGTGGCTTGTGAAGAAACACGCCTCTATGTTATTATACGCATCCCTCACAAGTCCACAGAGAGCAGTGGGAAGAAATGAAGGAAGGAAAGCATCATCACGAAGCAGCTGCAGCTGATGAGCTGCTGCTGGTGCTGCTGCTGTAGGGATGTATGAGCTGCTCTGAAAGACCAGGGAGCAGTTAGAGGACAGGGCAAGGGCAAGATGGAGCTGAAAATACATCGAGATAATGACTGTAGGTCGAACACTGCACCTCTGAAATCAGCCTTAGATCACTGCACAAATTTTGATTTGACACTCTTTCCATCACAGGTGGAGGTGAGGATGAACCCAAAACATTGTAAAACCAACTTCAACAGCAACTTTTTAACATCTGTCTTTCAGTATATATCATCTGGGCGTCAGAGGCCCATGCAGCTCTTATTTTCCAAGCAGCAACTACAACAGCCTGAGGTCCAACGCACCCCACACCTTCAGTGGCTGGTGCTCAACTTTAAAATAAAAACCAAAACACATATGGATCGGGATGTAAGAACAAACTACAAGGTAAATAGCTGTATTGCAGCAAGTTAACCACCAACATTCAAAAAGAATCTCATAACAAGTGGCCTCATACAGAGAGTCATGTGAAAAAGTGTGATTTTTCTATGGG
Source organism: Pseudochromis fuscus (assembly GCA_900323345.1). Taxonomy (NCBI): domain Eukaryota; kingdom Metazoa; phylum Chordata; class Actinopteri; family Pseudochromidae; genus Pseudochromis; species Pseudochromis fuscus. Next base: position 3,820 of record OOFC01013477.1, on the reverse strand, counting down.
TTTACATCTCAGAACATAATAAAATATTATCTGGGCCTTAGCAAGTCTTGAAATTAGATAAATACAACCTCGGATAAACAACAACACATCACATATTTCACTGTAATTTTGTATTGAACAAAAATGAAATACAGAAACGGTGTGTGAACAATTATAGTCTTCCTGCTTCTATAGGCATTAAAAGGGTAATAATAAAAATAATGGTTGGATTTATAGAGTGACACTCAAAGCACTTTACAGAGACCATTATTCATTAATTCCCAGTCATACCAGTGGTGGTAAGTTAGCCACACATGCCCTGGGGCAGACTGATGGAGGTGTGGCTGCCAGTGTGCACCTTCAGCCCCTCTGAATTTTTTCACACGGCTGTTACTTCATGTATACGACCCCACTGTGGTCCCAACTCATGGTGCAGAACTACAAATTACAAATAATTTACCAAAATGAAACGCTCTACCTTCCAAACGGACACATAATGCAGAGCATAATACAGTAAACCTAACTTACTACTAGTCCAGCACAATGCATGATGGGAAACAGACTACCTCAGCAGTATATAAAATAAAAAAAAAAACACTGGGAGTGGGATTGGAACCAGTGCCACCATAACCACCATCTTGGACTGTGAGGCTCAGGGGTCACTGATGTTACTCAGGGTTCAGCAGCTACTAGACCAGGTACCATAGAGAGAGTCATTCAGCCTGATTGACTCAGAGTCAATACGGCTGGAGGGTGGATAGGAACCGCTGTTTTTTCTTCTTCTGTTGAAGCTGTTGCTGTTTTTGTCATGATTCCATGTATTTTAGTTGGTTTTGATTATGGTTATGGTTTCTTGTATTTAGTTTTGTATTTACTCTTGTTTCTTTTTCTGGTTTCAATGGTTGTTTTGGTCTTTGTCTCTTTATGTGTTTCATGTCCTGTTAGAGTAGTTTATGTTGTTTAATGTTTCCTGTTTTATTTTGATAGTCTTCTTCCTTGTGTCATGTCTGCCCTGTCACACCTGTGTTGATTTGTCTTGTCACACCTGTTCCCTGATTGTCCTCCCCACCTGTTTCCCATTGTCTCATTACCTCATGTATTTAAACTCATGTGTCTCTTTGTCCAGTGCAAGTTCGTTTGTAGCTCCTGCTCATGTCCTAGTCCTTGTTTTGTGGTTCATGTTTTTGTATTGATGGTCTTCGTCTTGCCTGGTTTTTGGATTCTCTGCCTGCCCCTTGGATTTTGCCTTTGCCTGCTGTTTTGGATACTTCTGCCTGGATTAAAACAACTTCTGATAAACCTGCTCCTGCCTGGTGTCTGCGTCTGGGTCCTTGTTCTTTGCCTGGTTCTCGTGACAGTTTTGTTGCTGTGTCTGATATCTCCTGGGTCCTTGCTGGTTAGGAAGACAGTACCAGTTCTGGACTTGTGGTCTAAGTTCTTGTCACCCTGGAGGAGGTGTCTTTGGCAGTGGCAGTGGTGGTGGTGTATGTAACCCCTGCACCAGAAATACATTGGTGCATTTGAGGATCGTCCATGATGGGGAGCTGCACTGGTCTCTCACACCTGTGGTCGATGTAATTGGGAGACATTCTGTACCTGGATGCTTCTCTATGTATGAGAAATATTCCAATGATGGCATGAACCCTAGTTACTATGACACCAGGCAATGGATATCTTGTGTGTCACGTTCATTCAAATTCCAGTCTACAGTGTTGGAGTTACCCGGACCTCCTTTGTGTTGAGGCATCCTCCTCACCCAGAACAAAATCAGGGATTCTTCTGTAATTGCCAAGCATTTCATATCTGCAGTGTTTACGCAGCACCCCCACACTGAAGGAATCCTCAGCAGGGATGGAGGTTTTGTTCCTGTGACAGGGCAGATGATTCTGTGCTTGCTGTGGAGACATCATCTTCAATCACAGATTCTTCAGCAGTGGAGAGCAGCTGATATCTGCCGTGTTTACGCAGCGCACATATACCAAAGAAATCCTTGCTGAAGATGGAGCCTGGGACTCCGTGTCATGCAACAGTGACCATTTCTTATGATTTACTCTTTATTATTTTGATACATTAAAGCAGCAGAGGTTTTGTGGCTAAATGAAGCTTTTAGCATAAGTTCAGTCAGGAAAATCAGTCCCATTGAATCTGCTGGTTCACTTAATACTGGGCTACTCTCCTGCGTTATTGCTACATTACTTCCACTTTCTCATGCTGTCAAATTCTACAAATTCATAATTTCTACGTCATTTGTGTGCTCCAATCATCTCCTGGCTCGCTTTCCCGAGGTAATCACTACCTCTGTTCTTTAAAACTTGTTTTAGTTTGTCATTCTGCCTTTTTGACGATTCAGTCACTATCCTCCTCCTCATCTTCACCCCATCCTGATCAACAACAGCATCTTCTCATCATCATCACCATCTAAAGCCCTGTTATGGAGCATCAGCCTGCCATGTCATCATCAAAGTATATCCACCAAAGCTGTATTGTGTTAAATTTTTCTGTTGACGACACTTCATCCATTAAATATTGTTCATTTATTTCAAATGTATCCTCCCCTGTGATCATCTTGGTATTTGAGTTGTCTGCTTCTCATTATACCGTATTTTCTGTACTATAAGCGCCACCTTAAAGCCTTTAATCTTCTCAAAAACTGACAGTGTGCCTTATAATCCGATGCGCCATATATATGGATCAATATTGGTTAATTATGGCTACCGTAGTCAGGGGGCGTATATTGTGATTGCACTAACGTTTGATTCACCGGAGTTTACTGAGTCAGGGAAAAGTTCCCTCCACGTTTGTGATGCACAAACTACGTAATAAAATGTTGCACTACCTGTTGTACCTTGCTGTTGGGAAAAGATAATACTACGTCACTGACGTTACCTCAGAGAAAAAAATAAAACAGCTGTTCATGTAGCTTTGAACTGTGACAAATGGAGTTGGAAATACATTCTTTTCAACAAAGTAAGAGCTACCAGTATGTACAGTACCGTATTGTGAATGCACTAGCTTGTTTTGGGAGTGAACAGAGTCGTCAGAACGTTGGTTTGTTTTCTATTAATAAAATTTGACTGACTTATCTGACTGTTTTGTTGACATTCACTTTAGCGCAGCTTCATACATTTTAGTATTCATTGCTTGTCAAGCCTGATTTTGCCTGAAGGACAGGCACAAATCAGTCACACTGATGAAAATGACACAGATTTCAAATACTTAAAGGGGGGGTATTATGCAAAATTGACTTTTTCAAGCTTTATATCATGTTATTATGTCATTCCCTCATTAAAAACATGCCTGAAGTGTTTCTTTAGCCCATTCACGTATGTTTGAGTAATCTTTAGAAACTCTCATGGCAGCCATTGTGGAAGCTGTTATGCCTCGTTCCTCCTAGGTACGCCTATTCCTCCTTGCAACGCCCCCGACCTTTCGTCACCTGCCGAGCCACCGCCCACTGCTCCCGTCTCAGCAGAGCTCCCCTCCCCAACGTAAACAAACACACAGCGGTAGCAGCAATTAGCAAACACCTGGTGGACTGCGCGTCATGGAGCTCCCGTTTCTGATTACTTTTCAGAGAACATTTCTCAAAATGCCTTCATGGAAGAAATGCATCTTTGGATGTGAGGAAGATTGTCCTCTTTCTGGTCTGCTGAGAACGAAGTGGACAGAAATGGCTGGACTTCATTTTGGAAAGACCCCCCTCCCAAAAGATCTGTTTGTTTGTGCGAGGCACTTTACCGACGACAGCTTTCTAAACAAAAGTTCATTGACAGTGGATTAGTAAGCAGGTTGTCACTTAAAGACAATGCAATCCCTGCTGCAGAACTCCTTTGCAGCCTGC
>OOFC01013476.1:21152-40065 GCA_900323345.1 Pseudochromis fuscus | reverse complement strand
ACAATGGTATTAGTTCAAAGTCTTGTGACCTTTTTAAAAGTTAAATGGTGTCTGTAGCTGAAAGTATGTGGAAGCTGTTAAGGCTGAAAGGAAGGGCAATTTGAAGATCCTCTCCATTCGCTTCCATTGTAAAAACTAGTTGAAAATGGTTGAATAGTTGAAAAAGTAAAAGTAGTAGAAAAAAAGTTGAATGCAAGTTGAAATGTCCTTAAAGAGCTGAACATTTTGATAGTTGAATGGTTTCTGTAGCTGAAAGTATGTAGAAGTAGTCAAAGCTGAAAGTTGAAGGAGAGTTGAAGATTCTCTCCATTCATTTCAATGGGACAAAAAAAGTAGAAAAAGTAGAATAGCTGAAAAAGTAAAAGCAGTAGAAAAAAGTTGAATACAAGCCATAATGTCCTAAAAAAGCTGATAGTTGAATGGTGTCTGTAGCTCAAAGTATGTGGAAGTAGTTACACGGCGAAAAACGTACGAAAGAACTCAGAAGAAGTTTCATAATAAAGATTAGGATCTATAGATTAGGATCTCAATAGTGTGAATGCTGCATTCACACTAAATATTGAATATTGACAAAGTAAGAACACAACACATGTAAATGAGAAAAACCTTGTTCTACAAGTGGAAATTGGCAATGAAGTAAGTGTTGGAGCAGAGGAGAAAGATTTGCAGAGGTGTGTGTGGTAGTGGGGGGGAGGGAGCTGGACAACCCCAGGAACAAAGGTGAGAAGAGAGCGTGTGAGAGGTCTTGAGCGATCCAGTTCGTCAATCCATGTGTTAGATGTTCATACATGGCTGACAGAGTCTGAGAGTGTTTCCAGTGGTTTTTCAGCAGACAGTGCTCTGCAGGGGGTTTCTGTTCTGGAGGGTCTGGAGGGTATCGATTCCCAGGTACCCGGGAATCGGTATCATATTGGTTCAAATGTGAAAGGTACTCATCCCTACATACTGCTGAAAAATTTAGATGCTTTACCAAATCACAAATCACCCAGAATTAAGTTTGGTGAATCTGGTGAGATCCATTCTAGTTTGTTTAGTGAGTTCATGATGTGTTCAGTGGCTGTGGCAGCAGCAGCTTTGGGGTGGATGAAACCAGAATGAGATCAGGCTGTGGGACTTCTCTTGGTAGATAGAAGTGGCAAAGAGAAACAGTTAAGAGCTCAATGTCCTTGGTGCAGTTTCTCCCACACAATGACCGTCAAACCCCAGCATGTGTTTACATTTACCCCTTTTCCACCAACAGGTTCCAGGGCCAGTTCCTGACTTACCCCCAGTTTGTTGTGTTTCCACCGTCGTGAGAACCGGCCCCAGCTGCTAAAACAGGGGCCGCCTCTGGCCCCACTTCTTTGCTGGGCCAGACTTAGCACCGATTAAGCAGCGACTACACCAGGGGGAGCGACGGTAGAAACACAGCTAGTGATAGTAGAAGAGTAAAGTAATGAAAATATGGTTTTGGCTCTGGATCTCAGTGTAGGCTTGTAAAAACAGGGACAGCACTTACTTGTATGCACACGATAGCTCCTCCATTTAAGCATTATTAGTGAGGGTGCTGCTCCATCATATGCGACTAGGAAGGACATCGTAAATTCCCAAAACTGCTTTGTTAACTCAATCATGTTATAACTAGAATATCCGCTGAAAAAAATATTTTTTTCATGGACTGATAGTAACAGGGTAACAGTAGTTTGTTGACAGCATCTAGCTTGCTAGCGGCCGGTTGTTGGGGTCCGGTTACCTATGTAGCGACCTACTGACCTTTTACGTTGACGCGGCCCCAAGTTCACTCCTTGCCAGTGGAAAAGCAAACCGGTTCATAGGAGAAACTGGATCTGAACCAATTAACCACTAGGACTAGCACCAGCCCAGAACTAGCACCCGTTCTTGTTTGGCCGCCATGTTTTTTTTTGTTTTTGTTTTTGTTTTGTTTTTTACCTGTGAGTCCCAGTCAAATCTTAAAGGGGTGGGGGGCACAACCATCAGTATGAGGCTGATGCGGAAGTACAAAAATGTGCAGTATAACAGATGGCCACTAGATGCTGGCCCTAAGAATTCTGGCTCCAATTCAAAAATTGTAATTTTCAATCCTGTCATACTCAGTCAATACCTTTTATAAACAAGTCATTCTGATGTTATTAGCAACAGTCAACTCTTCTTACTGATCAGGTGGTCCATCTGAAAATATTTTCACCATTAAGTAGATATTAAGCTTCAAATACAGGAATATTTACAGAGTCTCATACACACCTCGGACCTCGGGTTCAGAGGTTAGACCCACCTCCTCACTCCTCCATTAATATCCACATATGATCACTTCTGGCTCCAAGCAACCAACATGGCAACGGTCAGACACTGTTTTCTGGCCTTCAAAATGTGACTCCACAAACAAACGTTAGCTTCATCCATTCTGTGTACAGTTTTTATGACACATGCAAATTTACCTTATAGAGTCATTTGCTTTTATAACATAGTAACTCAAATGTCTATTCTTAGTCAGGACAAAATTGGCAGTAGAGAGGAGGAGGGCCCACATTTGTAGCAATAACTGGTTCTGACAGGTTAAATGACAAACAGTGAAGGCACATTTTGTCAGCTGTTGCTAGCCAAGTAAACAAATGTTGCTTAATATTTTCTGCCTATTTACACCCTGGCAGAAGTCTCACATAGAAAGCTCTTTATGGACATATTTAGCTATAATCTTTGAGTTATTTGATTAACGTTAATACCAGTCCCATAGCCAATTCATTCAGTTAATTCCATCTGGTATTATAGACTTGAGACCACTACAGGAATAATTCAGACCTGTAATAACAAGACCCCATGCACATAATCTCCCCGATTTGCCCTTTATTGAGCTCACTAGTCATCTTCTTATCTGAATGAGATGCTTCACACCCCTTACAATCTATTCAGTGTTGTGCAGAAGTCCAGCGTGTGAACATAAAGCGATATTGAATTTCAATTCAAGCACTATTCTTCTTCATCCCGTGTCTTCCTTTCATTAGGTCCAACATCGGTTCCACAAATACTACCCCATCCCGGCAGTGCAGTAATCACCATTGCTCATTCTCTAATGCATCTCATTTCCCTTTTCTCTCTCTGCTTTGCGCTGTGTGAAATTATTTGTCTCTGTCACTGTTTCCAGGGACAGGGTAACGTCCTCATGACAGAATTTTTGTCACCATTATGGGTGTCCTTTCCCAAGGTGTGTGTCAGATTAGTGAAAAGTAATTGGTGACACGGTGTCATTGAGGATGCACAATTTCAACTTCCAGACTTTGTAACCACAGTGTGGTCGTCTGAGAGATTTGGAGGAGCTTCAAATGCATGTTTCAGATTCTGTTTCACAAAACTGTGGCTCGGATGCTTTGTTCATTATGTTTCATAAACACTGTGTTCATTTAGTTGCTAAACTCGTGAGCCTGTGTGTGCAGCTTTTCTGTACCTAGTCTGTTTTGGCCAGATTCTCATTAATGCTACAATATTTGAGTAGGAAGAGGAGCCTCAAACACAAAACTTTTTTATTTTTTTATTTATTTTTTTGTCAGTTAAGTTGTAGTTTAGAAATGGTACAACCCTGTTTACACTTGGTTTTAAAATGTGTTGCGATCACAAGTGGACAGACATGATCAGTTTGGTTTGAGAAAATGTTTGCACCAAAACCCAGATGGCAAATGTGTGTTTTAAAATTAACATTAACATTGGTGATAATTTGAATCTAAGCTTCAGGAGTGTAGAGGGAAAGAGGGTGAATCTTCAACTGTACATAGTGCCTGATTTGCAGAGAGCTATTGTCCTCTAAAACATAGCGTGGAGAAAACAGAAACACAGCTGAGGCAGGAAGAAGTGTGCATCAGTAAAGGAATAACAAGGCCTTGCATGGTTGCATATATTGTTTCATTTCCTGCCATCTTTTATACACAGAAGATTAAACGGTGTGACCTCAGCAGGCTGTCGGATGAGAAACTTTTCCTGAATGTGCTGACCGTTTATCATATTTTTGATGATGCCGGCACCACCTCTGATTTACACCTTTGATGTCTCCTGGCTGTAAACACCCTCCACTACAGTGTTTTAAAGAACTAATGATTTAGATGAATCAGAGACAAACTGCTGAAGGTCTCCTTTCTGTTGGGCCACTGCCACAAAGTGGTCTGCTGAGTCAGGACTCTGAATAGGCAAACACATCATTTACGAAGACTGCACGAGACGCAGACCTGGAGACGGCTGTCTGGCTCTGATCAAGCAGTCCAGTGTGAGATGGACATTATGCTGCAATGTTGGTCATCACCAATTTTTTTTTATGCAAACTGTGTTTGGAAGAGTAGCCCATTAAAGTAAGAAGTGTCACATTTGTAACAATTCAATACAAAAATCTAAACTAGAAAGCATTCAGAGAGAAGAAACCTCTGTCACGGGAAAGTCCACGTCTGAACTCAACCCTTATTGTGTCAGAGTATAGACTTTATCGTCCTGTATGTGTGAGCAGATTTTCAGCAAAATCCATTCAGATGTGACAAAGTTTTTTTCATTTGCTACCTACTACTTTCTTCTTCTTCTTCCTCTCTGGCTCATAGACACAGTTGGGGTGATATACTGCCTCCTACTGGGTGGTCAGGTGACCAGCGAGCACTGAGGGAGCAGAAACCTCTCCCAACGTATCTCACAAAAATCTAAACACAACATGCAAAAATTACATGTCAACATTTGTTTTTTTTGTTTGTTTTTTTTAACTTCGGGTGAAAGATATACTTTAATTTCAGGTAAAATAGAGTTAAGACTCTAGAGTAGTGTTTTCAGTAGTACACACATAAAACCCGCAGATGATGTAAGCATCCAGGGAACTGCCCACTGGACTGCTGTATGCCAGGATGTCCGTCAGAGCAAACCAGCTCAATCTTCATCCTTCCACTATCTGCTGTTTGACATGTGGTTTGAAAGAGACTGGAAACCCTGCGAATCACCCTCATGCTTGAAGACCAAATGTAACCACGGTAGCACAACACTGCTTCGGCATCTACGAGATGCTTCAGGACAGCAGCACATAGAGCTGATGGTCTCAGAAGGTGTGTGCCCCTGAGGAAGGTCAATGGTGGACATACCCACAACTGATCAGTGCTGAACTGATCAGAGATTTCTTGCTATGCTGTTTTTTAAGTCTTTATTTTTTGATGTACTTTTTTTATTATTAAGATGTTGCATTTGTATTTTGTTGAGTGTGCATTTTTAGCTGATTATATCCTTTTATTAAATATTTGTGACAAAGATGCATAAACTAATACTACACACTAGTTTTTTCAGCTAGAAAAATAAACTTCATAAATTAAAAATGCTAGTAGCAGAAGGGACAAACAGAAACAGAATGCAAGAACACATAAATGAAATAATAAATGAAAATAAAAAAATAATCTCGATGTAATCCAGGTGTACTGACGCAGAAGACTGAACACTGTCGCCCTCTTGTGGTGAAACAGCAACATCATTGTGTTGAGATTTTTGGGGGATTTTTTTTTTTCCTGACCAGATCCCATTATCTGATCTCAGCCTAAATATGCTAATTTTTTAGTTGGGTTATAGCCTATTTCTTAAAAATAAATAAACAAAAAAATCCTGAGACCTGTGTTTTCTCCTTAGCAGAGGTTATTAAGTTATATTCTGCTTGTGTTTCAGTGCAACTTCAGAAATCAAGTGTTACCACTGGTATAAAAATACACTCGGAAAGCCTAATTATTATTTTACAAGACCACATAACATCTACTATCATTTTCAGAACTAAAAAGGTGTTATATTGTTGACAAAAAGATTGAAAGGCAAACTACAGTTGTACCGATCTCAGTTCCTGAACAGCTAGAGAGAGAGAGGAGAAACTCTAAAGACATAAACAACATAAAAGAAACATGAACACAGTTTTATCAAATTGCTCAAACATTAGCTTCCACCACAAGCTTCCCCCGATTACACTGAATGTGTACATCTGTGTGTGCCTGTGTGTTTCACCTCTTTATTATGCACTTGCAGTTGGAGGGCTTTCGCTCACACATTTGTCTTAGTTGGGTGTGTTATTACCTTCGGGAAAATCCATCACACCACTTAATTCAGCCAAGTAATCACCTGCTCAGAGTCATTTCTTGTGCTTTCCTCAACTGCAAACAGAACGACTTGGCATATTCAGCACATTGTTTTTCTTAGGGCCTAACCAGGCGTCATTCATCAAGCCCCTGTGTTGACCCAGTCAATGCACAGGTGGCTGGGGATGTGAATTACAGAGCGGCATGAAAAATACATGTGGGCTATATGCTTTTCTTTTCGCTTCACCCCTCCGATAACATCAAAAACGGCGTTAATGTGACAGAGCTCTCCAGATACCATCAACCCTTCTGTATGTTTTAAAACAGCTGTAAATGATTCAAACACTATGTAGCTGCTTTATCCCCCGGTGCGGTTCAGCCCGCTGAGATGTGGATCGATGCTCTGCACTGTAATGTAGACATATTAGCGGGTTGCGAGGTTTGTCTCTGTGAGAAATCCTTGTGAATACTGAGAGCGATATCACCTTGAACAACTACAGCACTGGGTACAATGGTTATATAATGGACACACACACGCACACACACACACCATTTACACAACCCACAAAACAAAACGCAATAGTAAATGAGATCAGAGAAAGCAGATAGACGAGGAGAGCCATTATTCCAGCTGCAAGCAGAGCCAGATATGCCAGGAATACAGACACAGTATTAAATTAGCTCTGGATTTGATTTGTCTGATAGACTTAGATATTTCCTCTTGGATACATTTAATGTCACAGTAGTTTAGCAGCTTTGACATTGTGCAGGTAACACACACTCTGCACCACTGATGCAGTGCAGTATGTCAGAGTAATGCATGTGTGTGTGTCTGGTTAATTGTGTATGTTGGTGTATTCCTGTAAATACAAACAGTTTTTTGGGGGGTGGGGGTTTCTGTGCTTCCTGCCAGGTACAGGTTGTAGTTAAGATCTCAAACATCATTAGCGACTGTCTTTATAAGCTGTGCGGACAGAGGTGACTCCAGGTAAAACTCTAACTCACTTAATGGGGTACTAAGTCGATTTACTGGGAGCCTGTGTTTACGATGTCTGCTGTGGCTGTAGAGGAGCTCCCGTCAGTTCTCACAGAAAATATACACGTGACATCCATCAGGTAACTCACTGTGGCTTTGGGTCAGTGGTTTTCATTTTCATTTTTAACCAACAGCCATAGTTGGCAACTAGAAATATTAGCTGGACAATGGGAAGTGCAAGACTTCCCGACAAGAATCGGGATTTAAAGTCAGGCTATTGTTAAAGCTACTGCATCAGGTTTGAGGTCTCTATTGACATCTATAGACGCCAGTGTTAGTCATGCATTCAGTCACTGTCTGAAATACCTCAGCAGCTTTTGGATGGATTGCCATGGAGTTTTTACACATGTTCCCCTCAGGCTCAAACTGTCGTGGTCCCATAATAGTTCATCATCAAAGTCAGCTTTAACCTTTGATTTATGACTAAATACGTCCCAGACTGATAGAAATCATAGACTGTATAGAATGGACAACATGACGTCAGCCTTTGGTTTCTGGACTTGCATTTTGAAGTAATTTAAACATCACAGTGTTGGTTTTTCTGAGCTAGAAATGACCATATTTGGATATGAAGGGAGGCGTGAGGAGACGGGTCTGACCCTCAATCAAGAGGATACTACCCTGTGTGTGTGACACTGAACTGACCTGATGCCCAATGTGTATGAGATGTGAGAGACCAGACCTGTGAGTTAAACTAACCACGACACTAAATATTCCTCTTTCTAAAGAATAATATCAACTTATTTATGATTTTTTTTTAAATTTAATTTAATTTAATTTTATCTTATTTTTTTCAGATGCACTGCCGGATCTCTAATGGGAAGAGTTGACTTGAGCTAATAACATCAGAATGACTTATGGGAACAATTTATTTATTCATGAGTTTTTCATAAGTGAAAATTATTATTTTTAAATTGATGTTAATTGCAGTCAGAGTCTTTTGGAGCCAGCATTTTGTGGCTATTGCACTTTTTTGTGTTGGCCTTCTTTTTGAGCCGTGGTTGCTTCATTTATTTCTATATAGTCTTCATGCTAATCAAACCTTTATTGTTAAAAGACATGTAGTTCACTTGATGTTGTTGGTCGGATTTTACTGCTCTCAATCTGACTGTGGCACTTTGTGATTTCTTTGAGATATAAAGCACCTTACAAATAGTTTGTATTATTATTATTATTATTATCCCATCAGTCTCAGCTATACTTGGCTGCTAAGCTAAGAGGTTGAACAAGGGAACCATTATACCTGCTGCCACCCGACTAAGTGGACACTTTGTTGCCATGTTAACGTTAGCATGTAGCTTTGTGCACCATTGTTCAGCTGAGTCTTGTATAAATCTTTTGTCCATAAGTCCCACAGCTTTATGAAATTCAATTCTAACCCTTGCAGTACTTTTTTTTTTAGAAAGTTGTGTTTTACTTGAAGCTTAAATCTGTAATTGTCTGTCTTTGTGTTGCTCTTATTATAGAAAAGATGGAGGAGACGCCTCCTCTCTTTGGAGACTTCACACAAAGTTTAGCCTTAGAACTATTTTGGTATCTGCAATGCACTTTATTTACAGACAGTTGTGGACTTTATAGTTTGTGTGAGTTGAATTTTTGTTTGAAATGTCACAGACAAAACAAGAGGATGATACTTCACTTGAAATAGAAAGATCTCTTTGTAGTTTATTCTCAGACAGGACAGGTGAGACGTGTACTGTATTTCCTGTTGCTGACGTGCTTTTACTGAGTTTTAAAATTTTGCCCTGTCCCTGTGTGCACGTGTCTCTCAGCAGTGAGTGGCCTTCGTGGGGGCTTGTCATTTGTAACATTAAACGATGACAAACTGCCCACAGCACATCAGTCGAACACAACAAGACAGGTGAGACGTGTCTCCTTTGCACGTCATTTAGGCAAAGTCATTGGAGAGCAATGATAAGGCCTGCTGGTGAATGACCAGAATGAATAGTTAGCAGCGGCTGCAACCTCATTACAAGGACAAACCACATACAGCAGGAGGCTGATATCTCTGGCACAGCCCCACTTCTCTGTCCAATTTGAATAGAGAAGGGAATAATGCTTAATGCCTTTCCCTGCGTGGATATTGGCTTGTATGGGACAGCGACCCGTGAAATGAATATTTTTGTGAGATGAGATTTGTTATACACAAAGAAGAAGGGCTGCTTTTCCAGCCGACCGAGAAACAGCAGACACAGGAGAGCAGAGATATTGTACGTTTCAGGAAGTGTGGAGCTCAGAGAAGGATCATTCCTGAGAAAAAGGAAGAGCGATGGAGAAGAATGAAAGGAGAAGAATGAAAGGATAAGAATGGAGATGAAGAGACGGGAGGAGAATGAAAGATAAAAAATTTGAGGATAAAAAAGACGTTCCTGGCAAGTAACTGGGAAATTAAACCTGTTTAGTCTTTTTGATGTCACAAAGCATGTTAGATTGTACTGAGCAGTGGTATTATGGTATTGTGGAGCTTTCGGGTACTTGTTTCTTTTCTGAACATTATAGTTTGAATATGGTTGTCAGTTGAATTTCCGAGGATTTAAATTTTGTGACTAAATGCTAAATCAGCTGAATAATCACTTTCTACAAATCTTATTCTAAAAATGTATTCTGCATTCAGTCCTAAAACAGTTTTTGAGAACATAAGAAATCCACATTAAAGTGTTTCTCTGGATGAGAGTAATACATGATATAAAGGGAACATATTGATAATTTAATGATCATAATTTGCTGACTGCCTGGTACATTCTGTCACTTCAGGAGTTGCTGACACATGAACTGCAATACCAATTCAGGCTAGTACGCCAGGATCACCTTACACTTTAAATATGCACATACATATTATACTGTTTTTTTTAGGAAGTTTAAGAACATGTCTGTGAAGTTTCTTGGTGAAACTCCTTTGATCCTGTATTTTATTCTGCCTGAAAAACACTCTGTATCAGCTCTACTGAGAACAGGCTGTTTTCCAGTGCCTGTAGATTTAATGCTTGCTCTCCACTGATGATGCCACATCCTACGTAAGGATGGCATCACTGTAACCGGGCAACAAGTGTAATGCAACGAATCATAAATGTAATGAATCCATGCATCCATCTGTTGCTGTGAGGCTGGTAGCCTGTGTAATGAAGTGTGTGGGTTTTAACAACCTAAACCTGAACAGTTGTAAGTTTTTCCTGCACTCATGTCACAGCCAAACTTCTCTGGCAGAAATCCAGCATGGCAGATCCTAACTTTTCTTCTGATGCTGTGGGAGGAGACCACATGAGGACCTCAGCAGATGTTGGCTAATACAACATCTGATTTACTGTTACATCACAATATATCAGAATCCAGATCTGGCCGTTTTACTGCAGATATTTCTCGTCTAGCAGCTCATGCAACAACAAGCTGGTTTTAAAATCTCACTGTAGGTGTAGTTGGAGGCAGCCAAATACCAAACAATACATATAAAAGACTTTAAAAAGTGGATTTTCCATAATATGTCCCCTTTAAAGTTTACCTGAAATTAAAAATGTCTTTTTAATCATATTGCTGGTCATATTGTTTACTTACTTAACCCAAAAAAAACTCCTACCACAATTCTTTTCCCGTTTTGTTTTTTTATATCAAAGTTCAATCCCATTTACTTTGTGGTAAAAAATAAAAAATTAATTATACAGTACATACCTCATGACTTTAGTATTAGGTTGTCTACTAATGTTACCTAACTAGCTATGGTGTTTTGAAAAATAGGAGGGTTATGTTTCAATAGTCCAATCAATTAGCTACAAAAGTTTTTCCCTGCCACTCTTTCAGGTCGTCACCACTCATGGATTATCTAGCAAGCACAAGCTAATGCTAAAGATAGGACAGCATTGGAAAAAAATATAAATTATAATTAAAAGGTTCAACAAACCTTTGACAGATTTGACCTAAAGTTTTACAAGGTTGTTGCTATAGTTGTAGGAATATTGTTCAGCGTGCTAAATTTCCACATTGTGGGACAAATAAAGATAAGACAAATAAGTTATCTTATCTTTAGTTGTGTGCATGTCAGAAGTACCAGTTCCAAGCATGAGGTTATGAATGGGATAAGAATTTCAAGAAAAGCAACTTACAATTATAGAAAAACCACTGCTATGAAAATATTCATCCAGCAGGTATGATCCTATCAACCTGAGATCTGAGCTACAGCCTCATTATAACCCCAGACAGCCCATTAACTCATTTATCCTGCACTCTGTTCTCTTTTTTTTCACCTGATTGAAACAGGGAACAATATCAGTATTATGCAACCTTTCCGGTGAAGGTGGAGCGAATGAATTTTTTTCAATGGCTTCATAAATCCCCGCTCTACCTGGTTGAGCACTGTTAGGATGCGTGGCGGTTGGCTGGGCCGGCTCTCTTGGCCGAGACTATAGATCTGGATTGACAGCTGCTCCATCCTGTCTGCCACTGTTAATCATTGAAGGATTTGGGCTGCCGGCAAGCAGCTCTGCCAAGCGACCTTGAGCCCTGCTGGG
The DNA here is from genome assembly GCA_900323345.1 of Pseudochromis fuscus. Classification (NCBI taxonomy): domain Eukaryota; kingdom Metazoa; phylum Chordata; class Actinopteri; family Pseudochromidae; genus Pseudochromis; species Pseudochromis fuscus. The sequence continues at coordinate 28,468 of OOFC01013476.1, read as the reverse complement.
GCCGAAGGACTCCAACTAAAAGCCTGTTCCCCTGTTATAGCAAGCGAGAGACACTTCAGCCAGGCGGCCCAATTGCTCCATAAGAGAGATTGATAGATAGCTAAATGTGCCACATTGTTGGAGAGTATTCCCTTTAAATTTACCCTGAATACACACATCCACACGTGTTCCTAGTATTTATACTCCATGTGTAATTCAACCACTTATGTAACTTGAGTGCTCCACAATTCACTTTGCATTATGTGTTGAAAGATCAGCATCCTATTGCACTGTGTCACACTTTGTTGACTGAGACGGCACAAGAAAGAGATAAAGGAAGTAAAACAATAGAATGTGACAGCCATTGTCAGTGGTGATGATGACGGCGTCGCCATGGTGAAGAGCTCTTTAGGAAGGCGTGTGATGTCAGTTTAATAGTTCATCCACAGCGACAGTGTGGAAGTTGAAGAACGATGGCGAGCGTGCAGGGAAGAAAAAAATGAATGTCATGTGAGAGAAATAACAGTGAGATAGAGGAAGAGTGCTTGATGACATGAAAAAATAACCCCCCCCCCTCCCCGTCTCTCTTCTGTCTGTCTTCCCTTCTCTCCATAACTCTCCATCTGTTCGGGTAAATGCTCAGTAAATGGGAACCAGGCTCCCAGGAATCCAGTCCCGGGTTTTGGCTCCAACCATGCTGTTGGAACCAGCAGCAGTAAATGCCTGTTTTGCCTGCCTCTCTCCTCTCTCCTCGCTCGTCTCTCCCTCTCCCTCTTTTGCTGCGCGCCACTCTGCTCTGCTGCAGTGGATGGTCCTCACGGTGCGCTCGCAGCTCGTCTCAGTGGAGGAGATCTGAGCATCACTGTTATTTTCCCACCCTTCTTTCCCCCCTTTTTTAGCCATCGTTCTTTTCGCCATCTCCCCCCCTCTTATCTCTCTCTCTCTCTCTCTTTCTCCCCCACTGTCTGTCATCAGAGGGTCTGGATAAATGTGAGGGAAAAGTCATAGGATAGATGAGAGGCAAGGGGAAGAGCTCAGGAAGTCTTTAACCCCGCATCTCTTGCACATATGACTGTGTGATCTCCTGCTGTCTCCAGATGACAGAGAAGCTTGTGCTCTTAGATGCCTCCTGCTGCTAGACTCTGTGCCAGGTAAGTTTTTTCCTCCGGCTTGATGTTTTCTTTCTGCGTTAGATGGTGGTGGCTGACAGACGAGCGCCGACGGGGGTTGACATGTTCTAATGAGATGATATTTTGGCAGAAGTTGTGTGCAGACAACATAGGATGTGGGGGTAACGTACAGCATGCGATAAAATGTGTTTGTGTCTGCTGTTTAATCCTTTATAACAGACCACTCAAGCTTTCATCATATTTGCTAAAGAGAGCTGCAATAAATCCTGATCTGCTGCAGCAACTTGAAATTGTTAGCTCCTTTCAGAGGCAGCTGTGTTTACCCCACTCGCACTGTAACATGCATGCATGTTTCACACACTGCCATCAATGATCCAATTTGAATTAGGTATAGGGAGTGGTAATGGAGGCTCTATTAATGTGTGTTTGACTCTCAATGTGTGTGTGTGTGTGTGTGTGTGTGTGTGTGTGTGTGTGTGTGTGTGTGTGTTTTGGTGGGGGGCAGGGGAGTAAAAAAGTGCAGCATTATTATTTTTTTTAGAGGTACTGTATACACAGAGTGCAGTGCAGCACAGATAATAACTGTGAGATTCTGTGACGGCACTGTGGAGAGAAATCACTACTCTGTGTGTGTATGTGTGTGTGTGTGTGAGAGAGAGTGTGTACATGCGGGTGTGTGGGTGGCTGCATGCGTCTAATGTAAAGCCTCTCGTGCAGGGGTGAGCTCTCTGTGGGCAACCTGTGTGTTGTTTTTTTGTGAATGAAGAGCTTTTAGCTGTGTGTGTGCATGCATGTGCACAATCATGTGTGTGTGTGTGTGTTTTCCTTTCCGTACTATCAAGTGTCGCTCATCCTTTAGACTGTGGTTGTGAGCTCACACGTCAGCAGCACGCACTCTCTTTTGGGAAACACTCGTCTACAGCTCAGTGCCATCTCTGCATCAGGTATTGGGTGGTGTTCCACTGTGGGTGGTGACTTGGTGACGATTTACAACCCGGGTCCCCGGGTTCTCGCGCCCCGCTGCTGTAAATCAGCGTGGTGTTTGGTGAAGCACAGAGCCACTGCAGCCAGTTGGAGGAGATGCTGTGGAGGTTCATGTTCACTGCTGCACTGCAGACAGATCCTCTCCCTCCAAAGCTGCTCACAGACAGTGTGTTACTCCACCACAGACAGCGTAGGCTTGGTTTGAGAGCCTCCTCATCTAGCAGTTCAGTATTTGAACAGATGCTCGTAATCCAATGTAACCTCCAGCAGGCTGTGTGGTGTTTTTGCAGGTGCAGGTGTGACCTGCTGTCTGGGAATTATCACCCGTGGCTGGTGTTATTATTGTCATGGTTCAACAACTGTATCACGGCTCTCTAGGCAACTGAATGACTTATCTCCAGGTTTCAGGAGCAGCCTTGATTTAGACCTACCAATAATGAACCCCTGTGGCCCCACTCTTTCTCCCAAGTGGTGCTCACTAATTAGGAGGCCCTCATTTCACCAGAGCTTCCCCCCTACATATATCCTGCATTGTGTATCATGCTGTGTTTTTATATTGCAGCCTGTGTGTAAGTCAGCCAAAGAAAGGCTCTGGTCCATGTCACATTGACTCCCATTATCCGACCTGCTGAAGTGTCATCGAGCTGCAACACTGTATATGAAGCCCTGCGTCACTGGGTTCATTCACACTTAGTGCTATATGCATTCCCACTTAATTCTAGGACTTGTTGTTCTGCCTTCATTTTCACATGCAGCTCAGAAACACGACTGTTGCATGAGTGAAAAACAATCCTCTATAGGTCCACCGTAAGTGGCACAGCTCTGGGTAAGTGGGGAATTTCAATCTAGGTTCAACGCTCAGAAAACAAAGCTCGTATGTATTTTAGTCTGTGCACCAAGAGGCTTCTAGATTTTAACGTTACTATGACTTAATGTATGCATTTAGCATATTCATTATACACAGTAGGATATACCAGAGGGGAGTCTGACAAAACTTTAAAGACGTCTAAAAATAGCAATGCAATTTTTCCATTATATGATACTATTATTTTGGACCTTGTGTCAGGAATAAAGTTGAATTGAAATTGAATATTAGTGTATCTTACGGATGTACATATACAGCAAATAATAAAATTGGATTGCAGTCTTTTTTTAATGTGCTGCATTGACTGGAGATCTGATTACTGTGTGGCATTATTTAAATCACATTAAACATGTAGACCGAGGTGTATGATCTGCAGTACACAAACTGAAACAGGCTGCAATCATTTCATTTCACGAATACACAATTAAAGGTTTCTGTGCAAAACAATGAAGATACAGGACACGATCTGCACTTTCCTCTCATTTACTGGAGTCATTAGCACATCTGTTTAAAACATGAAACAATGATGCTGAGACTTGTTACAGCAACATCAAGCTACACTTAACTTCACAAACTTTTTTGCGCACAGTGTGTTGCATGTGTAATAAAACTTGTAGGTACACTGTTTGCCATTGCCTTTGTGCATGAGACCAACACTTTGTACTGACAGCCAAAAGCCATAACAGCATTTTACCCAAATTTTTCAGGTTAATGCAGATTTTGAGTCCAGTACATCCTCTATTTAGATACAGCTCATTAGTACCAAACTTCAAGTTACAAAAATCAAACTGCACAGTGTATATTAGCCTGGTTGACATTTACAGAGTGTATATAAGATTATATTGTTCTGATGGGTTTGTCCCTTTCAGCATCTTTACAGGGAATCAGGAGGAAGCAGCAGGAATGACAGATGAACAGATACAGCTGTCGACCTATTGAAAATAATGCTGTTATATTTCTCAAGCAGGACCCATGACTCTTGAGAGGAAGTTGGACTTGATTGCACAAACTGCTTTGTAACAAAATGCTAATGTGTTTGATTAGCATGACCCGTGTGCCGTGTTTGGTTTGGTTGAGGCCTCGCTACATGAGCTATATAAGCTGACTGTGCGACCACATTTCTGTTTAATGCACCGTGCAGGAGTGCTTCCTGAATTGTGCAAGTGTTTCAAGTCAAGTGGACAAATGGGTATTAACGCACACGTAAGAAGGAAAAAAAAAAAAAAAAAAAAAAAAGCACAGATGGAAGAAGCGTTCGGGTTGTTGTTGGATATCTGGGATGGTGGACTCACGGCAGCTCTTGACAGCAGTCATGGACACTCAAACGCCGCCGCTCGCACACAGTGAAAACAGCCGTCAGCTCGAAACAAATCAGAGGGAACAAGGAAGATCACTGAAGTCATGCTGCAGCCTATCATCTTTGTGTGTTGACGTGTAGCTGTCGCTGTACTCTGTATTTATGTGTAAAAATTAAACTCCCTAAACTGTGTAAGGAACAGGTCATTGCAAAGTTACCGTATTTTCCGCACTATAAGGTGCATCGGATTATAAGGCGCACCTTCAATGAATGCCTTCAATTTTAAAACTGTTTTCATATATAAGGCGCACCGCATTAATCAGGCGCATAGAATAGAAACTACTGTAGTGGCTGGAGTTGTGTTATCCATCCATCTAGATGAAGGTGCGCTAAAGGGAATGTCAACAACACAGTCAGATAAGTCAGTCAGTCAAACTTTATTAATAGAAAACAAACCAACGTTCTGACAACTCCGTTCACTCCCAAAACAAGTTAGTGCATTCACAATAAGGTACCGTACGTACCAGTAGCTTTTACCGGTATTTGTGCCGCCTTTGTTGAAAACAATGTATTTCCAACTCCATTTGTCACAGTTCAAAGCTACATGAACAGCTGTTTTATTTTTTTCTCCGAGGTAACGTCACTTGACGTAGTATTATCTTTTACCAACAGCAAGGTACAACAGGTAGTGCAACTTTTTATCACCTAGTTAGTGCATCACAAACGTGGAGGGAACTTTTCCCTGATTCGGTAAACACGTAAAAGAAACAGTCTGATACCGCTACGGTAAATCAAACGTTAGTGCAATCACAATATACGTCCCCTGACTACGGTAGCCATAATTAACCAGTATTGATCCATATATAAGGCGCATCGGATTATAAGGCGCACTGTCGGTTTTTGAGAAAATTAAAGGCTTTTAGGTGTGCCGTATAGTGCGGAAAATACAGTACTCACACTGAGTAAAGAAAACCAAAGGGTCTTAAAATGGTCATTCGACTGTGGAGGTTTGCAGTGAGTTGAGTGTTTTTTAAAATTCAGGTGTGTTTGCATCGCCACAGTAACAAATCATGTTTGCAGTGCTCAGATTTCATGGTTTGCCGGCCACTCCTGTTGATTTTCACAGCCTAAGGAAACACATTGTCACAGTCCACTGGTGTCTAGCTACTGGAACGACAGAGCAGAGGAGTAAGTGCCTCTGAGATGTGGCTGCATACATACATAAAGAGACACATCTCTATTCGTGATCTAATGTAGTCCAGCCTCAGGAACTTTTTACTACAGAGGAATGTGTTTAACTGATGATTTCATTTGTCACGGATCATCATCTCAGCAGCTGACATGGACAAAAGCTATGGCGGCAGCATTGTTTTGGATAGTGGATGGGGATAACGCTCCGGAGCTCTGGGTGAATGCATGAAGTGTTCTCACATGCAGATGGTGGCCTGGCTCGTTACATTAAGTCACCAGTCAGCGTGGTGTTTCCAGTGCGGGGACGGGGCGACCCGCTCGCTGCTGCTGATCAGCCGCTGGTGTCAGATGTGTCCGTTTGTAGCCGTGTGTGTGCGTTTGTGTGAGGCATGAGCAGCCGTCTGCGTGGATAATGGTTTTGACTCCAATCAGTGTCCAACTGACTCCATCAACCCCCTCATTTTGGAAAGCTTACACAAAAACACACATACACGAGCAAACATGCGGGATGTCACTGAGGTTGTGAACAGCCGCCTCTTCAGAGGAGGCCTCTCTCACGACGGGGGATCTTGAATTGAACCCAAAAGAAGAACAAGAGGAGAACGGCCTCTCTTCTCTTGCCTCAGCATCCCTCCATCACTTTTCCTCTCCTCGCTCCCTCTTTGCTCTGCTTTTCTCCCGCGTTGCTTTTCTTCCTCTCTCTCAGTCCACGGGCAGTCAATAGGTTGCACTGCATCCTGAGCCGGTGCCAGAGCTCAGCCTCTGAGCCACAGGTAAAGCATTAAAGCCAAATGACTCATGCACTGAAACAGAACAAGCTCTTTGCTACTTGAAAGCACTGCTTGGGCTCCGCTTCTTAAAAGTTACACCTGAATAAGCTGCTCCGGCTGCTTTCACCAGCAGTTTGCTGACACACCCTCACACCTCTGGTAGACACCAAGTCAAAGGATGATAAAATGTTAGTTGCTTTGGCACGTTTCCTATCTTACTGTGTGAGGTGTTTGTAATTTGAACCACAGGAACTAGCATGTGGTATGTTAAGCTTTTAGGAGACATACACAAATTTTTATAACTTACATGAGTACCTCCCAGAGATGCATCACTTTGATGGTATTCATAAACTGTCTTAACATATTCAATTTGTTATGTTGTTTTAAAAAGTGCTCCATAAATAAGTTATCCTGACTATTGTGCTGTATTAATATTTGATAGGATTTCCCACAGAGGCAGTCTAAGCAGGGGACAGCTCCTCAATATATGAAGAGTATTATATCCCACAACAAAGTTAAATGAGAAGCATCAGTCAACCCCAGCACTAATAAATGTTCTAAAAGTTCCCAAACAAACTCTAAATGACAAAATACATTTTCTGTTCATGCTATCTAGAACCCACTGACTCCAATAACCTGTGACTTCCCCTGACATCAATTCCAACAACTGTCAATTTTATTCACAAAATACTCAGTCAATAATTCTTTCCCACCAGTCGTTCTGATGTCATTAGCTAAAGTCAACTCGTCTTCTTGCTCTGATGGTCCATCTGAAAAAAAAAAAAAAATCATAAAAAAGTAGATATTAGTCTTCAAAAAGAGAAACATTTAGGGGCGTGGTCTCCTGAAATTGAGTCTCACACACATTGAACAATGTCCTCAGATTCAAGGGTTAGACCCACCTCCTCACTCCTCCCTTCATATCCAAATATGGTCACTTCCAGCTCCACACAACCAGCATGGTGACGTTAAAATACCAAACTCCCGGCTTCAAAATGTGAGTCCACAAACCAATGGGTGACATCATGTTAGTTTCATCCATTGAATGTACAGTGTGTGGTTAATATGTGCTTGGCTTTGTTCAGTCTTTGTACAGTCTT
>OOFC01013473.1:33220-46174 GCA_900323345.1 Pseudochromis fuscus | reverse complement strand
GTGTGGCTGCCAGTCTGTGACCACCACCAAACATTCAACATTCATATGAGGCAAAGGTGGTAAAGTGTTTTGCCCAAGGACACACTGACAGCGCCTGGGAGAAGCGGGAATTAAACCACCAACCCTTAAGTTGACAGACGGCTGCTCTACCACTGAGCCACTGCCGTCCCTATAGAACACATACCTTCAGTCTTCTGGTGTTTGTTTTAAGCGGAGACTGTTTTGTCCAGTGATTGAAGGGGTGATGGTCACTTGGCTTTTATTCAGGACAGAACCTTGTTTTTCTCAAAGCAGAGGGCTTTGTTTTGTGTGATTCACTTGCTCCAGAGGACAAAGCTGAGGCTTTCCTTTGTTCCAGTTCCAGATTTCTTTGAAGACGGCCTCCCTCCTCCTGCTCAGGCGTACCTGAAGGTGTGCTCAGCCGTGTCTGAAACCAGCCTGAACGACATGAAGCCCAGCAGCCCACCTGCAATCCTGGCCTCTCCACCGCAGGACGTGGTGCTGCCTTCATCCGGCACCACGGTGCAGCGCAGGAGTGTACTGCACACTGAGGAGATTGTAAGCCTCCGCAAATGTGCTCAGATTTTCAAAGCAATCTTTATTTCATTTAAAGGCATTTATTGACTGAAATTAATCAAGTACAAAATAAAAATATCTTCTCTAATCCATCTAATCTAATAATTCTCTAATTAGGCTGTAGAATAATAATGAGCATTTTCTCCCTTTTTTCAAAGCCATTTGCAAAATAATATCCCACAAATTTTCTGTCATAATCTGCACTTTAAACAAACTTCCCAACAGTGTCACCTCATTATCAATCTATCGTCCAACTGTGTAACTCTTCTCCATCAACAGACAAAGTGGCAGGACAATCGGATGTCGACCAAGCAGGTGACCATCACGGTGACGCAGAGCATTCACCAGGTGGACAAGAACGGGAAGGTGAAGAAGTCCCTCACCACCTACGAGGTTATGAAACCCGTGGAGGCTCTCAAGCAGGTGGCCACACAAAACACCTGAGAGCAGGGAAGACTGGACAAAGCCAAAACAATAAAAATGATTGTGAAAGAAATCACCAAGTGTTTGGTGGAGAAAACGTTGAAGCACAGGAAGGAGACTTCAAGCAGGGATCGTGTTAAACTAGGTATTGTGTATGTTTTACTGTTCTTTGACACGCTGGACACATATGAAACAGTAGTTTGGTCGTATTAAATACAAAACATGACATTTTACACAGTAGCAAAGAAAAAAAAATAAATTCATAGTGTAACACAACCTCATTGAAAACCATTGCTTGGCACTGACCTAGAAACAAAAAATTTGAATCCTGATTTTAAGATGCTTTTGAGGGTAAACGTGTGTAAAGCTATTGTTACAGTATTATTTCACACTGATGAATATTATCAAGGTTTAAATATAGTTCTGTCGTTTGGCATTGATACACAACACATAGTCGCTGCTGTATCTGTGGGGCTCAGGAAACTGGAAGTGACTGTGACTGATTGCACTATTTACAGTGAAGCTCGGACAGGAGGAGAAGTCTTAATGAATCATTTTGTTTTGTACAATAGAGTGTTCACTTTTTTATCTGGTGCTTTGTGTTTTCTAATGACAATAAATCAAACTAAATATATATGGTTCTTTATTTAAGTGACTTCATATGGCTTGTTCAAGGTTTTAACATACATGGGCTTGAACGTGCTGGCACTTTAAGTGTGTACTTCACTTCAGCTCTGTGAGCAGCAGGTAACTTGTGTCCTTCGTGTTCGGCTGTTCTCAGGTCAGCTCAGTGCAGAAAGTGTGTGGATCTGGTTTTTATGGTCGTAATGTAACTGTCCTGATCTGAACGATGGCTCCTGCTTCTCCATCCACTCCTGAACGCAGAAGTCTGGGAAGAAGAAGGTGATTTCTCTTTGAGCTGACTCAGGAGAATCTGCAGGAAAACAACAACACAGTTACAAAATTATGATTTAAAAAGTGTCCAACCCAGAAGTACTTTGAAAAAAATAATTTCGATATGTCATTTTTGTAGCTGGTGTCTTTATTCACCTCAAACATAGAAGGTAACAGGTACAGGGTGACCCAAAAAAACAGGAATTTTTGAAGTGCGTATTGCCAGACATGAGCAAGTGGCAACACTGTGAGTCTGTGACCTTGAGCAAGTAAACACTTCGCCATTTTCGAAACCATGGATCAGTGGAACAGGCAACAGTGTGCGTTAGCCATAAAAATGTTTCATAAAAACGGTGATAGTTTGACAGCTGTGCAGAGGGAGTTCCGACATTTTTACAGGACGTAATTTTTTAATTTGTTTCTTAAATGGCATGTTTTAAGGTTTCAGTTACTATGAATAAAATATTTTCTTCCATCACTCATGGTTTTATTGGATTGTTAAAAAGTTCCTGTTTTTTTGGTCACCCTGTATTTGAGGCAGGCTTTTAGTTCTGATTTCATGGTACCTACCTACTCGACTCAACTCAGTTTGTGGCGCTTTTAGGTAAAAAGTACCTGGTCTGACTATTTTAGTGTCTCCACTCCTGTGACTCCAAAAAAGTACCTGGCCAAGTACTAGCAAGTACTAAAATCTTATTGGCTGGAATCGTCACCGTGTCATTGCGTCATCACTGTGCGACATGCAAACATTTGTACCTGTAAGCCGACACAGTCTGCACAGCTATAGTCAGATTATGTTTCTACAATGCCGGAAAAAGTCCTAAATAGATCGGCTTAATGTACCACAACAGCACTTTAATGCAACGTTAAAATTATATTTAAAAACTGAAAAAAATAAATAAAATTGAGCTCTGAGCACCCGGTCGGTGAAACAGCTGATGGAGGTTGTCGTGAGAGCTGGTTAAAAACAAGTTTCTAACCAGGCTCTAACTTAATAAATTAAAAACATATTTGAAGTTAAACCAACTAATTTCTGGCCTGAAACAATCTGTTACTCTTACTGAAGATCAACTTCCTCCTCCTTCATCTGACCACCAGCTACACTGAGCTACACTCTGTTACAGAAACACAACCGAGGTCAGTCGAGTAGGTACCATGTAGTGGAAAAGAGGCTTTAGTTTGCTTTTAGTACAAACCGCTGTTTGAGGACATACTGTAATCAGACTCTTGACAATATAGATATTAGATATAATACAGGATAGATGGATTACTATAACAAATGAATTGATTATTTTTGACTTTAGAAAATATTATGACAGACCTCAAGATCTAACAATGCAACTTGCCAGATGGACAACACCCAGTAATTGTATTGTCAGAGTGTGTTAAACCTGTTGCCTGCATATAAAGTGTTGCCAGTAACACAGCTCAGGACAGTTCCCACCTGAGCCATGAGTTGTATTTCTTGTGTCTGTGAGGCCGAACTGGGCCCTGATGGAGGTAGGAGAGGTGTATCTGGCTCTGAACACCTTGGTCGGCCCCATCAGTTCTCTCCAGTGACGTATGGCATCCTCTCTCCCTAAAACGTATGCTCGCATGGGACCACTGCAGGAAAACATCAACGGGAGTCTGAATAGTCATGAATCACAGTTAAATATAAACACCATGGGAGCTGAGGTGACTGTAAAGCTTTGTGTTGCTCTGTCTGGCCGACTGTTACGCTCATCTGATTTTTGGATATTGGATGCTTTCTGGATAGGAAGCCAAAATGTTGACTTATCATACAAATCTAATCTGTTCCCTCCAGGGCCTCCTGGGATGAGAGCTCAGCCATAAACACACACATCCAGCAGGCGCAGCTTTCGGTTTATCAGCTAAAGCTAAACAATGCAAACCGGAGCGGCGTCAAGACTCCGACTGGCTTGACACGCTGAAGATGCTTCCTGTGTTTCCAGTAACAATAGCGGCACCACGGAGAAAAGGTTGCTGTAGCAACTGCCGATTCACTGCTGTGACCAGAGAAAAATGACGATGTAATTACAAACACCTTTTCCAATCCACCGGGGGCTCGCCGCATGAAGAGGTATTGTGAGGAAGGCTGCATGGCGTTTCTCACACAATTGCTCCAGGGATGTTGTGCTAAACATGGCGGTACGCCGATAATTGAAACTCATGTTGTGAAGTTTTAGAAAATGATTTATTGGCGACCTGCTGAGCATGAAATAGGAGCACCAATCAACAGAAAAGGAGCTTTTCTATGTAAACCCAGTGGGTTGTGTAGTCTGGAAATGTTCTTGTTATTGCATTTCAATATACATCACACAGACAAGGAAAAAGTACTTAATCACATGCAATTAACCAGCCCCTGAGGTTAGCATGGAGGCTTACCTTGACATGAATTCAACAAGTCTTTGATAGAAGAATCGCCCTGAGAATAGGAAAAGGAAAGATCTTTTACATCAATACTCTCTTCTTCTTCTTTCCAGTCATCTTTCCCTTCGCAAGATTGTTCTTCCTCTCTCAGGATGGTTAAACTGTCTGCATACAGTGCATACAGTGCATATGACATGAGATGGAGATACTACAGTATGATGTTGTCTCCACACCTGAATGTTCAGCGTAAAACCTCTCAGAGTCCTGTCTCCTCCACACCAGATCTTTGCATCTAACAATCACAAAGTTGTTGTCCAGAATTCTTTGGTGAAGAGCCTGAAAGGGAAAAAAACAGGTGTGGATCAAATTTATCTACTGGTTACTGTGTCCAGATTTATTCAAACATCAAACATTCTCCACATTTAGTTTGGATAGGAAGACATGAAGTTTGATTGATTGAAGATTTTTTTGAGGCTTGATGACAAAACATTAAAATTGTTGAGTGTGCTGTGTCTTCAGTTGACAGAAAAAATGTACAGAGGCCATACTATCTGGTAAAACAATGAAAAAATAATACTGAGGTGAAAAGCTTCATATCTTTAGTAACTGGGTACGAAGGTGAGTCAGGTTTTCTTTAAAACCTCTGATGAGTATTTCAGTTTTTGTCTCTATTAAGAATTTATAAATTATAACATTGACAAATACAGATTTTGAAAGTTACATTTCTCCTGAAAAAAAGGTTAAAAAATGGCAAAAGGGGGTATTTTCTGATACAATTATTGAGGAAAAAAAGACAAAAAGGACCAGGCAGACTGCTATAGCTGTAGGTGTTAAAGGGTTAAGTTGTAGAAAATGTAGTGTAACACACACAAAAGGCCAACAGGCAAGGGCTGAGGCACACTCACAAAATAATCTTGTCAAACTGAAAGGCAACAAATTGAAGTGCTTAAAAATCTCAGCCTCAAGATTCAAGGTGGTTATTACAACACCGCTTACTAAAGTACAAACATGTGAAAACTTTAGCAGAGGGTGCTCCACTGAGAATAAAATCACTGGATAAAAAAGAAATATGTCAAGTAAAATAAATACACTAAGAAAAATATAACAGTATATTGTTGTGTTTTTCTACAATGACAGAATAAATAAAAAGGCAGTTGTTTTTAGCAGTATATTGAACTGGATGAGAATATTGCACTTTATTGCACTTATGAAGTCTGCAATATGAATTATTGTTCAGAAGTCTTATGGCCTGGGGGAAGAAACTGTTTCTGATGTGTCACTGCCAGTCAAAGGTTTGTTTATAAAAGTAATGTGAGCAACTTTTACTGAAAACAAGTATTACAGAACATGTAAAATACAACTGAACACATATAACAATCAGGTATATTGGGTAAAGATTCTCTTAACCAGAAAGACCACTCTGCCTCTCCTGGATTTGACAGTGTTTTCAATCATGGTACAGTCTGAAACAAATGTAATCTGAGTTAAACTTGTAGAACTAGCTGGGCAGATCTTTTTGTCTGTACACAGTCTTTATTGCCATTGGAAAACCACTGGCTGTATCTTCTGTATCTCCTCCCAGGAGGCAGGAGAGAGAACATGTTGTGTGGTTGACTTTTGTCCTCACACTGGAGGACTCACATAACAGCAACAGCACAGAAATCTCACTGGATAACTTCTGACAGGGAAACTGACCTCCAGCATCAGAGGGTGAGCTACAGCATCTGGTTTGATGACCGCCAGGGTGAGCTGCAGCACTTTGGACAGGCGGCCAGCTGTCAGTAACATGGTCTGAAGGGTAACACATGACATACAGAGAGGTGCAGTGAGTATTCATCTTCACATACTTACAAATACACTAGCAAGAAGAATGCAGCAACACGAGCAACAAATATGCGTCTTTATCGTAAAGTTACCCCGGAAATAAACTTTTCCTAACCTCATATAATATTCCTCTAAACGTCAGTGATGAGATAATTACTAATACTGACCTCTGTTGTGGCTGCTATCAGTTTGAATGAGGAGGCACAGCAGCAGCCGCCATACTGCATCAAATATTAACACGTTAGTTTATCAGTTAACCAGTCACCTGTCATCAAACTCTTCTTCTCCACATATATAACCCGTGCGTTCAAGTCAGTCTGGGTTTTGTTTATAAATTACGTACGAAGTTAAACAAAAATAATGTTAAGATGTGATTATTGGCTAACTGACTCCTCCTCTCAGTGTCAGTCCGTCACTTAAAACGGTCCCCGGAAACAAAACAAGCACAATCAGTTCCTACTGAGGAGACGTGAAGAAGTTGCGAACTTTTCTGAACATAATTAATAAATTTTAGTGGCAATAAAAATATGAGGAAGTTTGTGTTTTGTGCCAAAATCATGTTCAGGTAGTGGAAAATATTACTACTTCTGTTTTATTTTTAATTCTCCTGTTATCCTTGGAGTCAACTTGACGCCATCTAATGTTTACCATCTCAAAACAAGTAGTTAACATCTTTTTTTTTGCTTAATATTTCATGACTTTTTGTGATTTAATAGAGACATATGGGTAAATATAAAATTAACTTGGAAATAGGTGTTCAATGCCCTGTACACACTTTGTAATACCAATGTTATAAATAATAAAAAAATGTAGTTAGAAATCATTTTGATCCTTTAAAAACACCAAAACCCCTTTCTGTAACATTTTTGGTCAGTCATTGACATTTCAGGGTGATTTTGTTTATATTGTGGGGTTTTTTTTTAACTGATGTTTAAGTACATAAACTAAGCTACCTGAAGCCTAAACCCTGATAACTATTTTGAATATAATGATTTTCTGTCGGTCAAAATTGCTGTGACCAAACTGACACCAAAGATAAATGATGTTAGTGAATGTGGAGGGTTCAATTAATTTTAGTTAGACTATTTTAATGTTGCATTGTTTCACATTCTACTACGCTACATTTCATGTGTATTATGTTGTACCTGCTACTCTGAAGAAGCCCGGTGTTTACCTCCAGCAAAAAACTTAAAAAGGTTACAGTTTAGTATATTTTCTTCTATATTTTAATGTGGTTATCTTTCTGGTTGCCCTCCTAAACAGTAATTTTTAGCAGAGACAAGAAGTAACTACAGAGATTTAAGTGTTTCAAATACTGAGCTACTTGCACTGCATCTAAATTAATTTCAATGTTTGATTGTGAAACTACATTTCATACTTTTTTTTTAACTTCATTTTCAAACCTGTACTTAGTTACCTTGCGGTGAGATTAAAAAAAAAATTGTCATAAAAAATACAGTACATTTGTATACATTTAATTGTGTCTAATTTTTAACATCACGGTCGAAAACTGTATGTGGGTCAGTTGATTTTAATTGTGTTTATCACATGAGTACATTTGAGTTGGTTATAATTTCCCAGAGTGAGTCACATGTATGCCACTTAGATCTTTGAGGCAGGAGAAAGTCTCTGGGGAGAAGCAGCAACACGGCAACTACAAGCAGGGACTGAAGGGAGAGAGATTTTTGACTGAGGAATTTCATTACTGTGGGAGATCAGACATACAGTATGAGTTACAAACACGGAGCACATTCCAGCCATGTAAAATGGACACACCCTTGAAAAGTACAGATTGTGTGTGTGTGTGTGTGTGTGTGTGTGTGTAGTTTGACATTCAGAGAGACAGAATAGGAGGGAAGAAAGGGGGGGATGGATGTCCCACATAGGTTTTCTCCCACCTGCCCATGTCATGTGACTCGGGGTGACACCACAGCTGTTACCTCCCAAGAGGGGGATGGAGAGGACGAGAGGAGGTGTTTGCTGGGTGCTGGGTTGAATGGGACACATTTTTCAGAACATAGCACAAGTCCCTATACATTTACATAAAGCACAAAGAATACTTTACAACTATCATTCAGCTTCAACTGTGGAGGGGACCAAGGTGGGGAATGAGGGTGACATGAGGCTCTGCTTCAGTTTTCTTTTTATTGTCACTTGTTCTGCTGTAAACAAACTGCTGCGTATGAGTGATGGAGATGAACAAATGGCAGTGGTAAAGATGGTGTTATGCTGTCAATGATACAAACAACAGGCCATTGTCTTCTCTGAACCCAGTGCAGTTTCAACTAAAGAGCGTCACGTAACAGAGGGATGAAATGAAGCCGAATCACTGCTACACACCCTGAATGTTGTTCAGTGTAGAAGAGGGTCTGTACCTGTTACTGTATGTCAAGTTCAAGACATGTTAAGGAGAGAGCTGACAGGAGGTAAGATGAGAGACAATAGTTTCTTTCCCCAGTTGGACTATGGTGAACATCTCAATCTCCCCGACCCGCAACGTTGAGGGAAATTTTATATCTTCATTACAACAGTAGAGAGCCCACCTCAGGGTCACTGGAGCACCATAAGAAAGTTATCACAGCAAATGGAAAAACCTCTAAAGTGAAGATAACACATCCTTAAAGGGGTCAGTTCACACTTTTTTTTTTTTTTTTAATCTAACAGATACCAGCACTTTTAGTTTTATTTGCACGTATTTGGAGATTCCTGTGCACCCCCCCCCAAAAAAAATCTATTAGGATTTAATTAGTAGTCTGTTACCAGCAATATTCTTGTTTATTTTACAGTTGTTGTTAATACATAACGACACAATTCTGGAGAGTAAAACAACAAGCTTATTGTCCTAATGTTAGATCCACTAAGGGTAAATATAACAGATATAAATGTCCCCTGTGTTTAACAGATGCACACTGTGAAATCAGAAGTGAAAAGCTGGAGGATTTTCTATGTCTATGGCTTGTAATTCAGCAAGGACTGAAAATACATGATTTTTTTCTTAATGTCTTTGTGATTACTTTCTGCTTCTATCCACTCAGTGTCCCTGCAGATGAAGGATGCAAGAGGAAAATTTTGTTTGTCACCTAAAACATAATTCCTGAAAGTGGTTCTCAGAGGGGTGCGGCAGGACGTCGATGGCTACGTCTGACTCTAACTTAAAACATCCTCAGCTGGGTGGCTGATTCAGACCACCAGAAACCCCATCTCTGCTTTATCCCTGTGCCACTGCTGCTGCTGCTGCTGCTGCTGCTGTTCCTGCTGCTCTGCTGCAGTTGTCGTTCCCTTTTGGTGGGAGTCAGGCAGCTGACTGACTCACCACCCCCACAGGCACATGGGTGTCCATAGGCCGCTTGTTCTTCAACTGTGAAGGACCATGTGAAGACATGTTAGACGCAGCAAGAGAGAGAAAAGTTTACAGCAGATAAACCATTAAAGTTCTGGGACAAGCTTGGGTTTAAACATATAGAAAGAGTGTCAATCATCTGATATCACCTTACTGTTTGTGGGTGTAAATCTTTACATTACAAGGGAATTATTTACTTTTCTGGTGCCATGGTTTTGTAGTTTTCTTAAAAAATAAACAGTTTCTATTGGAAGGTTTTTGGAAAGGACTCAGTAATTTAGATACATTTCCTTTATTGTAATTTCTGAGATAAATATTCAAAATTAATTTTACTATCCCTACAATTGTTATCAAACTATATTTTTCTTATATAACCAAATTCTAACTTGATCAAAAAAAGTTTACTTATACGTTATGTGTTATTCTCCAATCGTTTAACCATCCTGTCTGAACTGTGCTCAACATGTAATGTGATGTATAACAGCTTTAGTTAGTCACAAACGTGTGTAGTACCTGATATACTGCACTGAAAATGTAACTGGACCTCCTTCTTACAGAGTATTAACGTGTATTTTTTTATGCTATGCTATTGATATAAACCTTTAGCAATACACAGAATTATACATGTTGGGATATCTTCTATAAATTATCCCAGTTTTGTGTATTTTTGTGTTATTGATGAGCCTGGTTTGAACTGTCCTGGTGAGTGTGTGCCTGTAATCATCCCATACTGCTACACAATGACAAAAACCTGCCACAATGTGAAACCTTGTCCTCTGCTACGCCTGCACACTGTGGTGAACAGTGATCTACCACATTGCAGCTCACCTGTCACCAACAGGGCCATTTAGGGCTACACGGGCCCCAGTGTAACACCCGGAGCCCTTTTATGTCCTAATTGTTTGGTTGGTGAGAAAAGTCAGGGATGTGCTTCCTGTTTTAACACCTTTTGGAGCTTCAGTAACAGACTGATAATCTCCAGAGATTAAACACTGTTGTACTCAAAGGTGCCCACCGGTACCATTGTGGTTTGACAGGAGGGGTTTAACCAATGTTTTGTTTTTGTTTATTTCTGGTACAAAAAAAAAAAGAAAAGTGGAACATGCCTAAGCTCCTCTTTACATATATAATCACTAGCTGCTACACTTCTTCACTCCTAAATCTAATGACCTCAAAGCATCCGTCTAAATCCCTCTCTCCCCTCTCCATCACCTGTTCTCTCTTTTAACCTAAATGCTGGTGACCTTTGACCTTTCTGCTCCATTGCTTCACCGCACAGGACTGGGCTCCCTTCAACAGCTGTGTCAACCTCAGTCCTGGCAACTGGTGTGCCCAGGGAAGGACAGAGAGTGGCATTAATGTCAGACCACGTAATGAGTCAGCAACATTGGTACTGTCTTGTCTTTGTTGGGATTAAGCAGCTCACTTTTACTCATCGAGCATTGCCATCCTGTAGCTAGTAGAAAATTGTGGGAGGTTTATCTCCTACATGTTTTATTCTTCAGGGTTGAAAAAGTTAGTAAACCTACAGCACTTCTTCACTTTTGTTCACCAACTTTTCAGATACTGTATAATCTGACTTGTTAACATCTCAAAACCTGATTTAATGCCATAATTTAAAGTGATTTGTAACCCTCCACCTCCTGCGGGGAGTTTCCTGTGAGAAGAGGGGTTAATCTGTGAGGTTGTCCTACCCCGTGCATGTGCAGGACCTGGTCTGGTGTCAGCTGCCGGTTTATTTATACCAGTCGAAGGTCCGTGCTGTCCACTGGTAATGAAACTGCTGTGGGTTTTAGTCAGTCTAACTCCTCTACCTGCTGCCCCGAGGGAAATTATTTCCTCCTGCCAAGAAAAGTGTGTTGTGACCTCCCCAGAAGCAGTGGGACATTGGCAGCGGGGCAGATGGGTATGACAGAGGGGAACAAAGTGATTAGCAAACGGGGGCCCCGGTATGTGAACACTGGTTAAAAATAACCCCACTGACCCAATTTGTAGAAAACATGCAGCTCAACCGCTCAACTCCTGTGCTGTCGTTCTCCCACTCCGGATTAATTGTTCTCAAGAATAACTCCAAATTTCATGTTTTTGAAGTGACATCAGCAAGAGATCACCTGACTGATTAGACGCCAAATCAATAAAACAAAAGAGGGGCTGACAGATGAAAAAAGCATCTCAGAGTAAGATGAGCTCGTCTGCATGATGCATGACACATGATGAAGGAGAAACAGATGATTAGAGGAGTCTTTGGTTGATGTCTTTGTCGGCAAATCCTCTGTCTGTGAGCGAGTATATGTGACAGTGATCAGCCGCCCCCCCCCAAGAGGAACAGTAGGATTACGATTTGTGTCTTTACCATTGTGTCCGGTACGAGCGAGCAGAGAATCCACTCAACAACAAAAGTCATCTGATATTCCCAGCACCCCCGATATAACCAGCAGGGCCTTGGCGCATAGCTGACATTAGTGGAAATGTTGCATTTGTGATACACCCTGGCCGTGGTCCATGGGAAATATTGAACAACTGTCGAATTTAGACAACATCCTGTGGCGGAGAGAAAAACGGGAGCTACAAAGATGCAATGGGGTTGCTATTTGTGGACGGCGAGTGCCTCGAAAATAGCGAGAGCATTAGGTTTCAATATAAGCCCCGCTCTCTGAGCTCGAGCTTTCTGTGAATGAGGCCCGGGTTCCTATCACACCCAACCCCGGCGCTGATTTTAGAACACAGGTGTTGACCTTAGTGGAGCGGCTTGTGCTTGCAGCAGAGGAAAATGAATCCCTGAACTCAGCCTGCTTGCCTCTACAGTATTGGTCATCACTGTATGGTCACACAGATGCTTCAAAACCATCATATATTCAAAACCGTCCTTTCATGTGATCACTGAGAAGACACTGATTGTATATTTACTGAGAAATCCTACTAATATCTATGGACGATATTGCAACCTTTTCTTTCTTTTTTCTTTTTTCAACATTTTATTTTTCCCCGTCTCAGAAAAGTAGTCCACGCCACCGTCAGTGTTGTTTTGTAAGTGTCATGGTGGCAGGATGGTCACCTTGTGGCCACCGGAGAATTTATTACTTGTTTTTACGGTGACACAAGAACACCCGTATAACTTATTCACACTCCTCACATATCATTGGCTGTGCTTCGTGGACAGAAGTTTACATTACACTTTATCAAAGCGTGCGCCACATTTGGTAGGAAGATTGAGTTGTCCCGAGGTAACTAATCTAAAACGACTTAATCAGCGTGTCATGGCGGAAAATGGCTGGAAAAGGGTTAAGCCGTAGAGAACAGGGACTGTCACTTTTTTCCTGTGCTGTAAATGATACAATGAAGCTAAAGTGAAGCCCAGAAACCAAAGAGGGATGAAACTCAACCTTGTCTTCAGCTGTGACTCACGGCCGGCTGTAACCGCTGTTCAAGCTGAACCCCCAAACCCAGTAAAACACGCCCATCCTGCAGTTGCTTCCTTGTTTCTCTGTATCCCTCTCTTTCCTCCCTCTTTTTTTTTTTTTTTT
>OOFC01013473.1:8016-27803 GCA_900323345.1 Pseudochromis fuscus | reverse complement strand
TTTTATTTTTTTTTCTTTTGTGTTTTTTTTTTTTTTTTTTTTTACAGCTCCTTCAGCAGTGCCTCCTCCTGCATCGGTTTCCGTGCCTGCCTCAGAGGCTCCTGCACCAGCAGACAAACCCACTAAGAGTAAAGCAGAGTTGAAGGCGGAGAGGAGAGCTCGGCAAGAAGCTGAGAGAGCCAGCAAGCAGGGCAAGAAGGGAGAGACAGGACAGCAAGCTTCTGTGGGCAAATCTAAACCACCGCCCAGTGAGCTCCAGCCAGGTATTGTTATACCCATGAAGTTAAAATTGTGACACAAGTAGCAGCAATTATCCTCTTGACATAATACCGAAATAACAGATTATACACAGATGAGTCAACAAAGTACAGTCACTTACAGGTGCACCGGTTAATATTGATCATCTTGTAATAAGGGTGCATAGTAAGGTCTGCGATATATTTAGCTGTCTCTGCAGTGGTCTGCGGAGAGAGAAGATATTAACAGGCAACAGTATGTTGGTAGACATACTGGAAAAAGTCTCATAGGGTCCATACTTCACTGTCTCAGAGCTTTGACAGCACCCAAAGGTCCAACAGCACGTTACACAGGGGTGGTCATAATGTTTTGGCTCATCTGCATACTTTGTAGAAAGTCACACTCTTTATATTTTCAGTGGTGAAGAGGCTCCCAGAACACATTCAAGTGGACAACCCAGATGTTTTAAAGAAACTGGCCAAGAAGCTTGAAAGACAACAGGTGAGATGCATCGTGTATGACTTGTATATAAAGGCTCTCAACACTATAAGCATGCGTTGTCTGCTTAAACATAGCATGTCTTTATTTGTATTGAGCATACACTGCCATAGTACATACATTTAAAGTCAGTGCAATTCTGAATTAGTTATGACGGCATGTGATTGTACCTCACATTTTTTCAGACACCAGACAATGCTGCTAAAAAGGTATTCACCAAGTGTGTGCTGTTAACAGTTTTGTTTTGTTTGCTAACCTGAAAAAAAATGAAATCCAACACCATCACCACACAATCAGTACAAAGTAAATGAGAGGGATGTAAGCTTGTCGTTGGTATGTTGGTAGGACGTGTTCATTTTACATTGCATGTTTTGTTCACCTACAACACTGAGCTGTTCGCTGTGTATGTCTTTGGTTATAATCCGCTCTGCTCTCGTGTTACATCAGTTTTCTGTGTTAAAAGAATGTTGGAGAGTAAACAAAATCACACATTGTAAACAACTGGCTTTGTTTGTTGCTTGAGTGTCTGTGATTTTAGAGTAGCCTTTCATTAGTCACATAGTTGTTTGTGTAATTTTGGAGTGTTTGTTACCTCCAAGGGTGAACCGGCTTTAGCTCACAGACTAAACTGTCTCTGAAAAGTTGGATATTGTTGTTTTTCAGATCCCACTCCGTTCAGACTACGGCTACAAAGTCAGCCTGTTCTCTCATCTCCACCAGTACAGTCGCAAAGCCCCTCTAACACAACAACTCAGGTGAACTGTCTGTGTAGTGTATAGTACAATGGTTTGTTTGTGTTGCTTGATAGGTAGTTCAGTGTTTAATCTTAAACTGTATTGATTGTATTGACTGTTTTTGTTGTTTGCAGCATTCCTTCCACAGTGATTCATCCTGCCATTGTTCGACTGGGTCTGCAGTACTCACAGGGCATTGTGGCAGGATCCAACGCTCGCTCTGTCGCTCTGCTGCATGCCTTCAAACAGGTACAGCCACATGGAGAACAGGACATTTATTCTGAGTCCTTTACAGTCATCCTGTTTGAAATAAGTTTTTATACAAGTTCACAAAAAAATCATTGTTTTCTTATTCTCAAAACATGAGGTTGACATCAGCTTTTTATTTTTGTTTTTTAAATTGTAGACAGATTTTAAAGTAAGCAAACGAAACACAATGTATTTTTTCCACTTCAGGTAATAAGGGACTACACTACTCCTCCAAATGAGGAGCTATCAAGAGACTTAGTCAACAAGTTGAAACCTTATATCAGGTAAACTATTTTGTAGCATATATCTTCACCATGTGCTTTACAGGATCCTAACCCAAATAAATTGTACCAATAACTCCCAAATTATCACTTTTGAAATGAAATAATTATTCTGCTACCTTTTTTTTTAAATTTTATTTTAAAAATGAAATCATTCCTCCTTTTTTCTTTCAGTTTTTTGAATCAATGTCGCCCTCTGTCAGCGAGCATGGGTAACGCAATCAAATACATCAAGAAGGAGATCTCTAATATTCCTAGTCAGTGCAAAGAAGAAGAGGTCAGTGTACACCGATTTCACATAATCCATAAGCACATTATCATGTCAGCATTAGTCAGGATGTGTATTGTGTTTCCTCCACCTCACAACTCGTGTATTCCCCCGTCTCTGTTTAGGCAAAGAGCAAACTGCTGAACTGTATCGAGTGCTACATCAATGAGAAGATCATTCTTGCTGCTAAAGCTATTGCCAAGTCCTCCATAGAAAAGATCAGCGATGGGGACGTCATCCTAGTTTATGGATGGTGAGCTACTTCAAGCTGCTTACTAACACTGTACGAGGTCGTGTATGTGTGTTGTAACTGCACACATGCTTAGGTTTAGCTGGAAAGTGTATGGTTCCTTGTTACTAGGCATTGCTTAATTGTTTGTCGTGTTGAGTAAATGCAACACTTATGTATCCAGACACACTTTTTTTTTTTTTCACACTTTCTCTTCCCTGTTTTTGTCTCGCCTCCTAACTCACTCCTTCCTTCCACATTTTCTTCTAACACCACGCTGTGTAATTTTTATCTGTACTTCCATCTTTTCAGCTCGTCACTGGTCAACCACATCCTGTGCGAGGCTTTCGAGAAAAGCATCAAGTTCCGCGTCATTGTGGTGGACAGCAGGCCTCGGCTGGAGGGCAGGGAGGCCCTGAGGCGCCTGGTCCAGAGAGGCATCAACTGCACCTATGTTCTTATATCCGCTGTCTCCTACATCCTTCCAGAGGTAATCAGGAAACAGGATTGAGGAAGGCTTCGATAAATTTGGTGGAAACACATTGTTTAAGGTCTTTGTTGTATTCTAGGTATCGAAGGTGTTCCTTGGTGCTCACGCTCTTCTGGCCAACGGTTACGTCATGTCTCGAGTGGGGACGTCACAGATAGCCCTGGTGGCCAAAGCCTTTAATGTGCCTGTGCTGGTGTGTTGTGAGACCTACAAGTTCTGTGACAGGGTGCAGACAGATTCCTTCGTATCCAATGAACTTGGTATGGAAAGCATTCAGTGGCACAGTTTTGATTCATTCAGTTCAAAATCAGCATTGGCTTAGTTTTCTCTCTATATATCAATCTACCATCTGTGATCTTTGCTTTCCAGATGACCCCGATGACCTTATTGTGACCCGTAAAGGTGAGACCCAGCTGGAGGACTGGCAGCAAGTGCCCTCTCTCGGCCTGCTCAACCTGGTGTATGACGTGACGCCGCCCGACTTTGTGGACCTAGTCATCACAGATCTGGGAATGATCCCGTGCACCTCGGTCCCCGTGGTGCTGCGAGTCAAAAACGTGGACCAGTGAATGACCTCCATCTCACATCAGTCTGAGTCAAGAGGCTGGTTCTTTGAGTTTGTGTGCATGAATGCCTGTACACAACACAAAATATCGTGCTTTTAGCATGCAATAAATATATATCTGAAATGGCATATGCTTTTTAAATGGTGTCCATGTGTGTTTTTATGGTAGACTGAGGTAATTACAGAGATTTGTTTCCCAGGCTGATGTGAAGAGAAGGCTGTTTTTTTATTTATTTATTTTTATTCAGTATTGGTAAAGATGTTAGTAGTTAGATGTTAATGGATCCAGTGTTTCCTAACAACAGAACATTTAATTGCAAGTTGTTAGAGCAGAGCAGTCCCACTGTGGTTCACAACACGCTCTGGTTGTCAACCACTGCATGCAATTTCAATCTAGCCAGAAAGGGCTCCTTAATTACAGTTGGAGCTGAGTTATCTCAGAGGAATTTTATGGCTTCCATAAATTCTTCAGAGGAGATTTTAATGACCTGATCAACACATAAGGAGACTTACACCAAGTAGTAAAACATTTCTTTGGTGAAGGAACTCTGATAAGTTTATGTTCTCACAGTCAGATGATGCTCATGTGCCTTTGCTTTAATATTGGAACTAAATTATATTTTGTGCAGGGCAAAACAAAACTAGGCCAATTTCTCTGTCCTTATGTGAAAGTTTACTGGATCCTCAATTAGTTACTGAACAATGTAATATTCATTTAAACCTTTTATCGTGAACATACAAGAGCTGGGAATCTTTCATTCACAGATACTGTAGTTATGTGACTAAATGTTGGCGCATCTACAAACCAGTGTTATCACGTCATGATTCAATACAGTGTGTGCAGAACAGAATGATGGTACAACAAGCAAACATCATCTTGATTAGGACCCTGAATGTTTATTGTGAGCAAATACCAAAGCAATGTGCCCATCAACACCAAGACAATTACCGCATGTGGCTGCTGAACAAATAATAAAGACATTTTCAGATTGTGGAGTGCAAGTGAACAGTATCTCACACATTTTGTTTCCATTTACAACTTAAATACAGAAACAATATGAGATTCTAAAACATCACTGAACACAAACATTAGGATATGAACATGTTGCGACCCTGGAAAATTTACTGAATTTAAAACAACAAAACAACATACTGTTAAAAACACCTCTGATTAAAGTTATTAAAATCATTAAAGCACAAAACTCAAAGCTCAGTTAAGCTTGTGATGGTTCACATCACGGTTCATATATTAAAGCAGATGGGGTATTGCTACCATTAAAATACATGTTCAACATGCAATAAATTGTTGCCTAATTTCTCCCAAACATGCTTCTGTAACATAAAGATAATATTTCTGTAAACTTATACACATTCAGTAGATGTTTGGCACAGTCCCCACTGAGCACTGACCTTCACTGCTGTGTCAGTTATATTCAAAAATACAATGGTGGTACAATTAGTGGTAATTAATGGCATAAATAAGAACACAATTAAAACTTGGATCAAATATTCTCTCTAAAATTGCACTTATATAGTAACAGTCAGATGTACAAATTTCCCTTCAATAAAATACAGCTGCCCCAAGCAAGGTGTAAAATTTGTAAAATATTAAAAAGAAGCTGGGGGTCACCTCAGACTTTGTCAGTATTTACCCTGTCAGCATTTTTCCTTTCAAAAGTCAGTCAGTTTAAAACCAGTGGGCTGCAGATCAGCCTCAGAGGGGTTTGGCTTTGCGTCTCTGGGTGGCCCACAGGAGGAAAGAGATCACAACTGTAGACGCTGCAATAGGCCCAAACACCTGGAGCGTTGGGAACTCCCCCTATTGAAAATTAACAAATAAGTATTCAAAGTGCATCAGTGTTAAACTTTGAAAATAAACCACACTTGGTGATAAAATAAGTAATAATCGATAACGCTGCTTGCAGAACTGACCTCTCGAAGACACTTGTATCCGTGGTAGTTGTCAGCACAGCTGCACTCAAAGAAGCCGGGGCCGTAGGGCGCACAGAGGGAGTTCTCCGGACAGTTAAAAGCTGAGGAGTTCCAGTAAAAATAAAGAGACACCATGTATTACAAGGTGACTACTGCAGTTTTAGAAGTTATACGCCACAATAAAACATTATCACACTGGAACTTACACAGCTGCCCAGTCTGGTTGCACATATTCCTTTGGCCTTTACAAACACGGTTTCCATCTTTGATGTCCACCTTTTCCCAAGAAGAGTTGCCTCCTGGACAACCTATGTCCGGTGGCAAAATCCTAAAGAGACATCGAACGTAAGTTACAAAAAAATGAAGCTAATATTGATGACAATTGACGAATTTGAGTTCTTTTTTTTTTCAGAAAGATACTTACACATGATCTAAGTCGCTAAATCCTTGAAATACTGTATCACTGATGTTGACAATATGATTGAGTGATAGGTCTCTGTAATGCACATTTGGAAAGAAAAGACAAATGGTAACAAAGACATTAATGAGAAAAAAAATCATCAATCAAAGACATGGTTATAATTAAGTATTATAATATTTAATTGTGGTGCTAATTTGCTGTAGCTCCTTTAATTTCATCCTATTGAAGAGGACTTTAACAGTTTAAGTCCTTGCCAGTAGGAGTGATGAAATTTTTATGTGCTGCTAGTAATAAGAACTCCTGCTGTTGTGTTCATAACAACAAACATCATCTGCTCCCACATATGTTATCCAGAGTGCAGCAGCACAGATGTTTACAACATCATGTGGAACAATCTCCTATAGAGACTCAAATTGTGCAGGGGTGATGGGAGAGGTTTTTATTTTTTGCCTTGAACATAAACCCACAATCACCGGGGAAGTGTGTAGGATGGGTTTTCTACTGTGTTTGCACACTACACTGTTTATTATGCAACAAGGGTGTGAAACTGTGTTTACTTGTACTTACATCATCACCGCTGTCGATGCCTCCTGAAGATCATTTATGAAATTTAATGAACAATTGGATAGATCCAACCTGATAAAAACACAAATAAAACAAAACACATATCATCCAGATCTAGATGTAAAAACCTGTTAATGTGCTATTAAACAGGTATAACTATGTTAATGTAGACACTTACACAGAATACAAAAAGCTGTTTTGATTTGGTCAACATATTCCTTATTGTAAATACTCTAACCAGTTATAACAGGAAATGTGGGCCATAATTAAGATTTAAATACTGATCAGGTCTAATCTATTCTGTAAAAATTAAGAATTTTTGACACATACACAAGCAATATGTTGGGTGGAATTTACAAAACTGCTTACAAATAAATAAAACACACGAAATAAACAGAAATTGGGCAATTAGTTCTTTACTTTTGAAGCATTTACTGGGTTGTTTTTTCCCCAATGGTATTGACATATTAATCCTACTATTATGTGCTGCTTTTATAGTTTTACAGTAATGGAAAATGGAACGTAAATACATGCATAGGTATATAGGTCGTAATACTGAACTCCCTTAAGAAAAATTTCAGGCATATTTAACCATTTAGGAAAAAGTTGTGAGTGTTTTTCTATGGAAGTCCTACTGTGCTGCCATGATGCAGTCTAACTCACCATGTGCAGCTTCAACATGCTGAGCCCAACATGCTGATGTCAGTATATTTCAACCAATCAGAAATATCCCTCAGTTTTTCTGATTAAAATTCTCTGACATCATATGGGCTCATTTGAAATGAGCCTCCATGAAATCCTCTATGATGGATAATTCTGACTTTCAGGGATATCTTAAGCATGATACAAATGACCTCTTCATTTTCAAACATTCCCATGAGTTGTGATATTTTATGTCATGAATGAATCTATCTTCCAAACTGTATTTTGACCATGGGTTTTCTGTTACTTTTACAGATCTCGCTTCAAATGTAATACTCATATTTCCCACGGGTTATGAAAGCAACAGCAAAGTCCTACCCGATGATGCGTTCAGGGTCGCTTGTGTTGTCATTTCTCAAACAGCAGCGGCCGTCTATCCGTCCCGCGGATAAGAAACAAAACTGACCCACCTCGGTCCCATTGAGGACGGTCCCCCCACAGAGCCTGCATACCTGTGGGTACAAATCACAGCTGTGGTAAAAACAAACAAACAAATAAAACATCCACCAAAACAACGTTGTTTTTCAATGATATGTGGACGAGATGTGCCATTTACTCACTATAACATACACTACAGCTGTTACATTGCAAAATCCCAGTCTTACCTGCAGCTCAGTCAGCTGACAACTCACGTTAAAACATAAATACAGGATCAAAACAAGCCCTATAGGTTTCGGCCAGCTGCATACAGCTTTCATTTTCATCGACTGAGGCCATGTGACCCTGCTGTAGACGACATGTGACAGGAAGTTGCTCTCACATTGCAGTTTAGTTTTGCGCTGCAGTTACGCATACGCAAATTCAATGTAGCATTATTTGCATTTGTTGCAAATAGAACAGAGAATATAGTGCGATTATACAAAGCAAACATTTTAGCTGTTTTAAATGCACAGAATACGTTCAAATAGTTGAGCAGTCCACCCAAAGCTTGTGGTTTTGTTTGGCAAACAATTTGATTTTTTTTTACCCTGACAGCACTTGAGCGTTTTTTCGAATCCAAAAATATTTTTTGCAATAAAGCCCACCTGACAGTTACAATAAAATGGTTTTATTCAATTTTAATAATTTTATCAAATTATTCACCAAATATTCAGCTTTTTTTGACTGCGCTTTCACTGACACTTTGGGCTGCACCAAAAGAGGAGGACACTTCAAGAAAGACAATTCGGTCGAGTTTAAAATATAAGGAAACCCGTTTGTGGCATGATTATAGAATACCGTTGCATTAAACTTAATAAGATAAATTATATTATCATTCTGTAATTCTGTGCTCCAGGGTACATGTTTTTTTTACTTGTGAAGAGTAGACACCCCCACACTAAAGATGAGATGGTTTGGCCCGGCAGGATTGTTGCAATGCCTCTCGATGGGCCAGTAGGTGCACTGAACACAAGAATGGCTGGACGGTGGTGAAACATCTGCGTTTTTCTGCGATATCTGTCATAATTGTATCTGTATGTAACCTCCGTCGCCGTGTAAATTTTTCTCCAGCAGATGTAGGAAGACTGAAAAAACAAACAAAACAAGTAAAACTCTCCCTTCATATATTTCTGGAAAGATTTTTTTTCTCACTAACGGCTGTGCGACGCTCTCTCGGTCTTGCAGGAGCTCAAACTGCACATTTTTTAATCCACAAACTTCCTCCGATGAGCTGAATTGCCTGTATGTGCCGCAACTCAGTGCTCGGCAGTAGGTTGTTTTTAAGTTTTTAACGGAAAGTGAGTGGAAAGGTGGTGTTTTTAATGCCAACAGTGAAAGGTGTAATTACTTAACACTTTGCAACATGGCTGCTGCGGGGACGGCAGAGAGAAAAGTTTAACACTGACGTGGTTGGAGAAGTTTAATGCGAGTTGGTGCATGAGTTGTTGTCCTGATATTTAAAAGTCGTGAGCTACAGTCTGGCACCGCTATCCCCGGACTTACAAACCCAGTGGATGAACCGTGAGAGAGCCGCCTCCTCCTCCACCACCACCTCCTCCTCCGTAGTCACTGCAGTGGACTTTGTAGGGAAACTGTGGTGCCTTCTTCCTCTGCTCCATCGCAGGCTGTGGTGGCGTTAAAAGGACGTGTCGTCTGGCTGCAGGCTGTGTTGTTTCCAGCTGAAAATGCATTTTTCCATCCCCGAAACAGAGGTCCGATCGGGAGAAAATGGTTCGACCTATGTGGTGAGCATGACAATGTGTGTTTTTGTGTTACCCGCTTCCACCCCGGTGTGTGTTAATGCTCGCTTCTGCCGGGCTAATGTGAATATACTACGAGTTTCAGTGTGTTTTCTGTTATTAATCATTTAATAGCATTAGTAGTGATGTGATGTGTCGCCATGGGGCAAACAACTGCCATAAAATCAGCTTGTATTGTGCATCTGTATGACATTGTTGTGTTTTACATACAATCTAAATAGGTAAATAATCTTGAAGTTGAGTAAAACTGAGTAAATTAGTAATTTGATTATGATCCTGTCAGATCAATCAACAGTTAAATGATCTAGCCTTCATCGTGATTCAACATTTTTTTGGCATTGTGGTAGATTGTGATACAATGGCCTCACAATATTGCATTGTTATGAAGTTGTCATTTGCTGTCAAAGCCACCTGAAGAAACTTGAAGGCGGGCCAGGCTCTGATTCCTCACATTAGCCCACAACAGAGTCCCTTTTGTTTTTAAAGGCTTGACTCAGCACCTAAATTCCTTCTGAGATTTGAGGTTTGCCACCATGATATTGCAAATCTTCCTTGCTATTTAGAGAAAAATACAGCAGGCGCTGCTTAGACACAGTCCCTTTAACTAACAGTTAGCTATATCAGAGCAGCAGTCATTTCTTCCCCAGTTATCTTCTTGCTTGTACACAAGGATCATAGCCCTGTGTGTTTATTTTCAGTTTTTACAGCCCCATCTAAAGCATTGTAAATTACCATTGTCTCTTCAAAATGCTACGCCTTGTTGTTGCCTTGACAAACTGGCAGTCATGTACTGCGGTGTATTTATACATGAAGGTTGGTCAAGGACAGCTATGGTGAAGCATCATGGATACAAACTATTTTATTCTGGAAGTTTCTAGCTGTTTTCCTTGTAAATTATGAGATTTCTATCTCATGTGGCTTGATGATTAAGACAACAGCAACAATATGAATGCAATTTACCGATGAACACATGTTGCTAGGAAACAGCTTGGACTCAAGTTTTTTTACTCATCAGTTATGGATACAATATGACCAAACAACAAATCATTGTGGATCCCTATAGGGTATTAGATCTATAGTTATCTTGAAAAATGTGTATTTATATCTGATGTCTTATGTGTACCAGATGTTTATAAATAACAGCTGCAGCATCTGATTTCCATGTGACATCACATTGACTGCTCTCAATGTCACACACCTGTGATTAACTATTTTCCATCTTGGCTCCATGTGCTTCAGAGAAGGAAAAAAAAAATATCTTGAACTAAGCTTAGTCATATTTTAATGTACTTGTGTTCCCACTTCCTGCTGCAGAGAGAAGTGCAGAATTAGCTTGGGAGATAAACTTGTATCCTTTTTTTTTTTTGAGAAGTGCTAAACAAGTACAAAGATTTAGAAAGAGAAGTTAATCTAATGTAAGTTATTATCCCTTCAGGCTCTTCTCTAAACACCTATTCTTGCAGCTGAAAGTCAATATAGGTGCCATCTCCAGTTGATTTCTACCTGGTTGAGGACGTTTCTGGCCCGTGCTGCAGTGGGTGCTTTAACAGCGGTGTTTCACCTCTCAGCTGGCAGTCCTGTGACTGTCCCTGTGACCTTCCTGTAACCAGCTCACAGGAAGGGACTTTGCTTGATTGTAATGCTGAGAGATGGGCTGTGTACCTTGGAACCAGTGGGTCACAGAATCTGCCGAGTGTGCACAAGGCTTTCTAAAATAACAAGCGCTGCAGTTTCTTAAATATGGGAGTATTCCTGTGCAAGCACTGACAAAGTTTTATTTTTTTAACAGCTTACACTTCCTGCTTTTTTGTGCCTTCCTCTTTCTCTCAATTGGTATTTACAGTATTTTTTTTTTTTTGGTGTTTGTGGGTGTTTAAAAGAGAGGGGTTACCACTGTAAGTGATAGTGACTCATTTACTTTCAATAAGCGATGAGTTCACTTAGATATGAACTAGTTGTTTTGCAAACAGTGGCAGTCATGCTCAACAGTCAGCCTGTATCAGCAAACATTAGGCTGTGAGCAATGTGTATAAATTTAGAGACATGAAGAGGATTCTTAAAATGTGATCACATTAGCACCTATCATAGAAATCCTCAGACTAAAACTGATGCCATCCTACGCATGAATCATGTTTCGTGGAAAATAAAACCAACAAAAATACGCTCATCGCAAATAGGTGCAGGGGTAGAAATGGGCAGTAATGAAAAGAGTAACACCTGTTTTATTTTAATAGACGGTGTCTCAGTTTCAGTCAGATCGATAACATTTAGGCAGTGTTCTGATCCCACTTCTTTGTGGCAATAACATTTAGATGACATTTCAGTCCCAGCTGTATCTACTTTAGGTCAGAAATATTTGTAAAGTGTTTCTATCCCAGTCGGATCTTCATCAGGTCCAAAACATTTAAATGACCTTTCAGATCCCAGTCGGATCATCATCCAGTCAAAATGTTTTTGACTTGATAAAGAACTGGAATGAAGACATAGACTTTTAGTTTGGAGTTATTTTGCAGAAAAGAGGCTGATTTTTATTTTTTTACAGCCAACACATTCTGCATACTCATTCTTCCTTCCTGCCTGCGCACTGCCTACATCCACTTTAGGCTTTTGGTTTGTACATTTTCTCTTTTCCCGTTGATCGCATATGTGGTTCTGCAAAAGCATATGCAACGGCACGCATCACTGTCATTGAAACTCCTTTTGTTTTGACAGATGACCCACCACCATGTTGACTGTAATAATTAATTGGGACAGAAGGGGAAGGAGATTAAAGCACTGGCAGTTTGCAGAAAGCATACAGAACATATTTTCTTATCCACGGCTGGAGCCAAACTAGTGGCTTCTTAGCAAATGAAGGAGCCAGTATTATTGTCAATAATGAAAGAGTGTGTAAATAACACAATCCTAATCAGAATTATAAACAGATCTGGTGGTGGTAGAAGTGTCCCTTGTCATTGAGGTTTTTTCTTTGAAGATGCTTTTCTGTAAATAAGCCTGGGTAAAAATGTTTTCCTCCAGGCATAAGTAAGAATGACTTCTTTTACTCATATGGTTTACTATCAGAGTTAATGAGGCACTTGACATGAAAAATAGATTTATTTCTGCGACTGGCTCTAAACATGAAGGCGAGCAGAATTTTGGATGGCTGATTCCAAGTGGCGGTTTGTGTGGAGGAGTATCCAGTGATGGCTCCTGTCAAAACAAACACACTGTGTTTCAGGGAAAGGATTAAAGATTCATCATGTGATACTCGCCTTTCTGTGTTTTTTAATGTCAGGCTAATGTAGGAGAGAAACCGTTTCGATCGGAAAATATTCAGCAGTTTTTGTTTTTTAGGACGTCAGTAGGATGTGATTTAAATCTAGTTTGATGTCTTTGGCCTGCCTAATGAAAACAAAGAGTGAGGAAACACAGTGGTGAGATAAGATGAGATGGAGGGAAATTGTGGTTGTTTTGAGGAGTTGTGAGGAAAAAACAGGATGTAAACTGCTGTTTCTTCACTATCTTTCTTTTGTTTTTGCTTCTGCACTGGATTTATGACCTGGTAGCTTGGGCAGATTCTTCTTTAGAAACTTGGTGCATTGAAAAATATAGGGCTTGTATTTGAAGAGGGATTATTACTACTTATGTCGACTATATTTTCCATTTCTGTATCTGTTGATTTTTATCCTTTTACCTTTTAGACCCTGTTTACACTTGGATTTAAAGTGTGTCTTGCGCGATCAGATCACAAGTGGACAGTTTACACCTGTATTTAACATGCGTCCTCAAACCACCGACAGCTTGTATTTGGATTTCAAATGATCTGTTATGTTCTTGCTGGGTACGCATCAGGACACTTTTAGCGTTTTCAAAACAAAAGATATGTGGTCATATGCATCCCAGACCACCTCTGCATGTGGTTTAAGTGATCGGATTGCAATCCTTCTTGGTGGTTGTATTCATTTGTATGTAGTGCTGTCTACTTGTGATCCACTCACCCAAGACGCATCTTAAAACCAAGTGTAAACAGGATCTTAGACAGCAGCAGTGTCTCTGCACCATGTCAATATCTTTGTCCTCGCGTTTTAATTTGTTCCCACTCTGTCCCGCAGGCCTACAACATCCACGTCAATGGTGTGCTGCACTGTCGGGTACGCTACAGTCAGCTTCTTGGCCTTCATGAACAGGTGAGGCTTTAACTTTTAATAAAATAAATAAATATATATATATATATACGCATTGCAGTGTCAGTGTGGCTCAAACATCTCTCCGTGTAGGGCTCTGAATGTTGTATAAATGCCACCACATCCACCCGGTGTGACCTTTCACTCGTCTTTGTGTCGTGCGGTCGATACGCCAGCCACCCATCACTTTGAATCACGACCATGATGGCTTGATGTCCTGTGCTCTTGTTCCTCCCCACAGTTCAAAGTATTACCTGTAAATAAAGCAGTATTACGGAGGAGGAGGTTGGAGAGGGGGGAGTGGGTGACATGGAAGGAATGTTCTTGGCTTTTCTTACACTTCACCTGCTGGGAAAAGGAACTTAATCTGAAAAAGAAATGTTGTTGGAACGTGTTGAGTTGCCTGGTCCTGAGCATTTTTGCGTCTCTGGCTCAGTGAAGCTTCACACAGAGCCTGAGCTCATTTTTAAAGCTGCAATTAGCGTTTTTAGCATCTGTTTGTTTTTTGTAGCACTGCGGTCGAAAATCAGCTCACTTGTGAAAGTGCCTATACATATGTATTTTTTGGAAACAAATTGTGTCAAAGAGGTGAATGTAATGTCTGTAAGAGATGGATGTAGCTGGTGGATTTCTAGCTGTGCACCTGTGAAGCTCTTTGTGCTGTGAAATGTACGTCACAGCCTTATAAAAGTGCCCAGTCTCCTGTTTTCACACATTAATAAATAAGCAAGCAAGGGGGCAAACTTTGCAATCTCCATCCTCAAGTCTGTGTTATCCAGTCTGACAGTTGCCGTTGCTTGGCAACGGGGTGGGGAGGAGGAAGAGGAGGAGGGGGATTGAGGGGAGAAGACACACTGGAATCTTTAAACATCAACCCCAAAGGGCTTCCTGTGGCACACGCATGACCCCAAAACACTCCGATGATTATGGGGCACACGCTCTGTCATTGCTGTGAAGATTTGAATGTTAATTGTTTCTCTGTCTCTTGTAATGATTTAAACCATAAGGCCATGTGTCTGCTGGATTCAGAGCCAACAGTAAAAACAGAACAGGGTCTGATAAAAAGAAGCTGCCAGAGCTCTCATTTATTTCAGATTTAGGGGACTGATGGGATGAATCTGTAACCTGTGCTCAGCGTCTGTGGCTATGAGAGCTGATTGGTATGTGCGACCAATGCTGCCTCTGGCGCACTGAAAATACCAAAGGGCAACATGTTGAGGTGAAAATCACCTCTCTTCTTCTAGCACTCACTGTGGTCTACCTTCATCATGCCATATGTGCAGGACCTCAGCGTTCTGTAACCAGAAAAAATGTGCCAGTGAATTTGTAATGAAGAGAGCGATGCCTGCAGCAACATGCAGGTTAAAATTAAACCACAGTGGATGTGCGATTCTACATTGTGAGGTCTTAGTTTAAGACTTTCACGGTTCAAAGCTAACAACCCTCAGATGATAGAAAATGGGAAGAAATGAGTCAAGAAGCTGGAAGACAAAGTAAACTTGGAATGACTAGACATTCAGGCTTCCAGATGTGTCTCTGCATATGTGTGTGTAGTGTAGTGTAGTGTAGCGTGTGTGTGTGTGTTATGCACGGAAACTCCACCAGCTAGCCATTGAAACAGTGCTTAAAATAAACCCGTGATTCATCTAAAACACCCTGACTGTACCTCCTAGAAAAATGAATCCACAACTGTTTAATTCAAAAGACTGCTGCTCTGTGTGGACTTTAATAGGTTTTGCTCTTAAAACCCAAATGTGGTTTCGAAGATGTTATGACTTTATCAAAGAAAAAAAAATACAAATTTAGTCAGGAGATTCTCCTCAAATACTCTCTGTTCACTGTTAAAATATAGGTTGTATTAGCTTTTCTATACTGCAGCCTCTTGATTTTCTCTGTTCTCTGTTTCTCTGAGTTGTGTTTTATGCGCCAACAGATAAAGAAAGAATATGGCAGCAATGTGGTGCCTGCCTTCCCCCCAAAGAAGATCTTCACACTGACCCCTGCTGAGGTCGAACAGAGACGAGAGCAGCTGGAGAAATACATGCAGGCTGGTAAGTTATTCATGCTGGATGGACTTTTTTTTACAGAGGGTTTGTCTTGCATTTCACTTCATTTTTTCTGGTTGAATTTAAATCCCAGCTACAGACTGGTGGTGGTTTAAATTAGATACAATTCCTCTTTGAATTGCAGTTTGCAAGTTCCTGAAATGTATCCCCCACCCCACCTCCACTTAAGTCCAGAGGGTGGGGGTGTTTTTCATGCTGTGAAGACTGTGTTTTTGAAAGTGTAAAAAACACAGTTTCCTTGAAATGTGTCTCCACAACAATCACTAGAATGAGTTGGCTTGGTGTCTGCGGGGAGTCCAGTCTTTCTCTAGTTTCTTCACGCTACATAAAAAAGTGTTTAACTAAATAACTGATGATCTTTGCAGGCACATCTGGCTCAGGATCTCAGAGCTGTTAGTGGTTTTAAAAGTTTTATGGGTACCAACACTGTAGTGATAAGAAGCTACCTCTAGGAAATCATACATAGATTTTCTTTAAATTAGAAAATAAATACCGTAAAGAATAATTCATAATTTTGTGGTGTTTAAACAAAGATAAACACACAAGTTATTTTTTTGTAAGCACAGCTGGTGACAGTTTTTAAAGGCTTTCTCCTCTTATCTTCACTGGTCCAGTGGAGTATGTCAGTTTGGACGGTTTTCTTCACATTATCTGAATTCTGTAAACAGGTCAAGGGTGAACTTTCTGCATACACACATGAATAAGTGGAACTGGCAGCAGAGCAGTGGGTTTGTTTTAATCCTTTCAAGCACTGGCAGTTACAGCAGAACAAGGAAGCGTTGTTAGAGTATTTGCTCATAGTCTGGGAGCATACGCACACAGGGTGTTCTTGGCTACAAGTCCACTCGGTTACATCATGGCCTTCTACATAGTTATGGAAAATGAATTGCCACAAACACAATCTGCTGTGACGCAGATGGCTCAGAACTTTTCACATTTTAACAAAAGGTTTGATTAATTTGTAATTGGACGGTGGTGCGCAGGCTCACACACGCGCATTTGGTCATACTGTAGTCATACAAATTCAGCATGTAGATGATTAAATCCTCTGCAGCTGAACCTTGAAGCATAAGCACTAGGAAGTGGTTCATCTTTCTTTTTGTTTACTAAATCTGCAAACTACATTATGATGGAACTCATTTTTAATCATTTACAGATAGTTGAAGTCGTACCAAATAACAAGTTAATGTATTTTATTTTTTCTCCTTTAGTGTGTGCGTTGACAGATCTAAACAAAATGAAACTGTGTGATAAGAGGACAAATAAGAAATGGGAAATGGTTCTGCTTGAAGACATTTGTCTTTGCAACATCCACAAAATGATCCATAACTCACTGCTGAGTTATCATTTCAAAACCAAACCAATCTCTTCTCCACTTCTGCTATTTTTCACACCACAAACCAGAGATCTGACTTATCGTGACTAATGACATTTTGTGTTCATGTTCCCGCCTTTCTTCCTCTCATCGGTCTCCTGTTTTTCACAGTGCGTCAGGATCCTCTGCTTGGAGCCAGTGAGATGTTCAACAGCTTCTTAAGGAAAGCACAGCAGGTTAGTATTAGCTTTCACTTTCACCTGGATTAGGCTGGTTTCTGTTGCATCAACATGGTCAACAGGCCAGTGACGATGTGGGTAATGCTCCTTGAACCAAACCACGGATGCAGCCATTTCTGCCTGACTAGTAATTACTTTTGGCGTTGTGGTGGAGTGATGTAGCGCTGTTGTTGCTGTTTGTCGCAGTTTGCGGCAGCACGTACTGTTATCTAGGATCGTTTCATCCCTACCTGTAAGATACTGGTTTGATGAGTCAGATTAAGTTAAGCTTGCAAGCTGAAACATGAGAAATGACGACTTCAAACATGATGCTGAGGGAAAAGCAACCCTTTATCAAACGTAGGAACATACAGGTGAGGTCCAAGTGAAGGGGAAAACTAGAATATGCTGAGACACGAAAAGATGCTGATGCTTCCACACAGCACAACACAACATCCAGTTGTGCTCTGTTGAAGGTATGAAAATAGTGAGCAGTTTATTGTTGCAGTACAGATTACATGGATGTAATCAACATCGCATATTTGATGACCATGATGCTCATTCATTAGTGTGATATGTAAGGAAGAACTAGACTGTATATAGAATGGACAATGATGCCACATGGAGTCAAGTTTTGAAGCCAAGAGATCGTCATTTGAACGTCGCCATGTTGGTTGTTTGGAGCCAGTAGTGACCATATTTGGATATGAAAAGAGGAGTGAGGAGGCGGGTCTAAGCCTTGAAGCTGAGGACACTCCCCAATGCATATGAGACTCCAGTTCAGAGCTAGACTCATTGGAGAACAGACCTGCCAATCAAACTAGCCACCTCCCCAAATCTTCCTCTTTTTGAAGTTTAATATCTACTTAATTAGTATTAACTAATAATTAGGTGACTCTAGCTAATGACACAGGAATGACTTGTGGATAAAAATGTATTGACTGAGTATTTCATGGTCGAAAATTATGATTTTTAAATTGAAGTCAATTGGACCTAGCCTCTAGTGGTCATCAGGAGTATTGCACTTTCTTTCACTACAGCTCTAGCTTCAATTTTTAGACCCAGTTGCTTCGTCCATTTCTACACACAGTCTATGCTCCATCTGTAGAGCAGAAAGGTTCACTCAGTGGTTTGATGTGAATGAAAATGGTGTGGAGTATGCTTCATAATGATCACATCTCAAGCCAGTGGGACACCTATGGGATATTTTGGACTAATGTGTGAGACAGCACACTCCAGCACCATCATCAAAACACCAAAAGAGGGAAAGTATTTTTGGAAGAATGATGTCCCATCCCGTCAGTGGTGTTCAGAGACTTGCAGAATCAATGCCAAGGCACACTGAAGCTGTTTTGGCAGCACCTTGTGACCCAACACCTTACTAAGACACTTCATACTTTGGTTTTTCCTTTCATTTGTCCCTTGTCTGTAGCTACATGGCGTGTGGGTACTAGATCCTTTTGATCCATTACATTATTAAAAGAAGGAATGAGTGAGCCACCTGATGATTCATGCCCACAGGATGTGCCAAAAAGCTCGTATCAAACACAAAAGCACCTTCTGAGCTGAATTGGACGATGTTGTAGGAACACAAACCCATTTCAAATGGAGGGTTTGCCGATGAGTTATTCAGACCAGGTTGCAGGGCTGAGTCGTCATCATTCAGGCTGTGACCTGCATTGCCAGGAGGGCTGCAAATCACCTTCACGGACAGATTCATCCGTCTGCATCCACGTCACACCCCTTCTGCTTCATCTCCTCTCCTGCTTCACCTCTCACATTAGAGTCAGTGGAGGCAAGTGCAGAATAAGAGATGAATTCCCACCCAGTGTTGCTTCATGTGAACCTTTAGTAGTAGGGCTGTTCTTGGAGATCCCCCACTGAGCACACAGGCAGGATAAGAGATGATCTAGCGGAGATGGTGAGAGACGGCCAGGGGACAAGAAAAGCTGGAGTTATCCAGTTCAACATTTCATATTTATTAATATCAACTCAGACGCTATTATTTAGAGTTTATTAGAGAAATATTCATAGCTTTTGGCAGCTTGGTTTATTTTCCTTAGTTGTTATTCATTGATTTTGTGGGTTTTTGTTCCATTGTTGAAGCACAAGCAGCAGCACAAAACTCAAAGGAAATTGTATTTTCTGTGTGAGCTGACAGCAGTAAATTAAATGAATGGAATTAATGTCACTGCATCACATTAGAAAATGTAATAACATTTTTTACAATAAGTTTCAGTATTAACAAATAGGGGAAACTGAGATAGATAATTTAAATTTAGCTAATGAAATCAACGATGGATTCAATCAATGATTGAGAGACTACATTAAAAGTCAGTGTTTATAAAAGGTTTGTTCAGAAATGGCTAAACTGGATTTCCTACTCAAGATTTTAAAACTCTGTGTTTTATCAAAATAATTCTCATTACGAGTCTCCACTGAGTCAGATCTTTATATAATTTTAACATGTGTCTAGTGTGTTTCTTTTAAAGTTGGAGGATCAGTTTGTTTACAATCTTGACCCCAGAAGCAATGCAGCTGCACTCGTAATGTGTTTAGTGTTAAAAGTTAATCAGACACACTGGGTCTCTTCTATGAACTGCTCCTTGAAAAGTCCTACAACACTCAGGCAGCTTGTATGTTTAGTTTTTTGTTTTTTTTTTTGGGGGGGG
>OOFC01013472.1:0-22708 GCA_900323345.1 Pseudochromis fuscus | reverse complement strand
CCATGTCAAGCAGGCCATCAACAAGATGCTGACCAAGATCAGCAGCTAGGGAAGAGTTGTGCTAACATCTGATGAAAAGAACAAAAAAAAAGAAGTATATTCCTCTCATGGAAAAGTTTTGGACAATTATTGGCTCCAAAGTGGATGAAATATGACTGATTTAATGTGGAATGTGTTCTTTTGCTATTCTCAGATCATTTTCCATTGAAAAAGTCCCGAGTGCAATGTCTCTTCCCTCTGGAAGACGTAAATGATGCTGTCACTGTGGTATGGGAGTCATAACAGATCATTTCTTATTCAAACCTTTGAGTTCATTTAATCATAAATAATTCTGGATACTGGCGAGACATGCTGACCTGCTAAGATTACAGTGAATCAGTAAAGTTCTTTCATTTATTCTTTCAACTATTTAAACTAGTGAACCAGCTGGAGGGCAGCCGGGACACGATGCATGCAAACTGCCCCGTTCAGCATGCAGGCAACTCAACAATTTACAGATACTGAACCAGAGGAATAGTTTCCTCTTTATATCTAGTCTAGAGGGGGTGTTGTGATGTGCTTCAGCCCACATGTGTAACTGTTCTGTCAGCAGTGGTCAAAGAACATTAAGACCAGAGATATTAAACAAAGGTAGATCCACTGTGCTTCAATGTCGATCCAAGAAAACCCCCCAGAGTTGTCGATGTCTGTCCTGAAAGGATGTGATGAAGTCTACGATCGTTCTGTGGACATTAGCTGTTGTGTGATGGACTCTCTGGCTCCCTGTGTTTGTCCAGGACACGTCAACTCAACATCTTTTCTTCAAGGAACCGAAGCACAGGGAAACATTTTTACCATTTTCTCTGAACATACGAAGAGAAGCAACGTCATCTACCAGGGATGTTCATCATGACTGTAATGTTCATACTGTAAACTACAGCATGTATGATATAGAGTGTATAGCCTTAAGCACTGCTGTGTCTAAGACCCTGTTCACACTTGGTTTTAATGTGGGTCTCGGTGTGATCGGATCACAAATGGACATTAATAAAAAGTCTAAACAAGATGCACTGAGATCCGATCACTCAAACTACATGTGGAGGTGGTCTGGGACACATGTGACCACATATCTTTTGTAATGTAATATGTCCTGATGTATGTGTCCCCATAAGGACGTCACAAAAAATACACCATCAATGCAGGACCGTGCAGGGTAAACCAATTACTCTCCTCTCTCTTAGCTGACTTTGCTAACTGTTTACAAAATCTGCTGCTCTTCTGGTGAGTTACACAAAAATTTGGTGACATCTGAACACAAGTGGTCAGCAGGACGGTTTGGAGACACCTGTTAAATACGTAAACAAAGATCTGTCTCGGCGGTCCAGTTGTGGCCAATCGCCCGAGATCCATTTTAAAGCCAAGTGTAAACGGTCTGTGGTAGGTACAAACCCAAAGGCATCTACAGTGGGAGATACTGTAAGTGTAAATGTGATATGTATGTGAGCTGTCTCTGGTCAAATCAATCAGCTGTGCACTTGTTATTAAAAACTGATATATTCCAGCAGCTTCTCTCTTCCTGAGTCCATATGTTTGGTTCACATCAATGTAAATGTCATCACTGGGTGCATGATATTCAACAGAAGCACTTAACACAGCTCCGAGTGTCAAATAATAATCATTGTGATTGATATGGTCGCCTTCGACCAGACCAATAAATGTCAGGAAGCAGAACATCAAATGCCACATTTACACAGAGACAGTGTCCAGATGGGCAGAGCGGTGGTGGTTTAACATATACTTCATGTGCTGGAAACTAAAATTCAACCTGGGGTTCATCTTGTAAAATATGAAACAATATTCTGTACAGAGAGGTTTTTACACTTCAAACCTTTTTCTTTTTTTTTACATGTCAAATTCTTCAATGAAACTTCACTGATAAAATAATGAATGGCTGCATCAGCTGCAACCAAAGAGGAGGTGGGAAATGTCCGTGAAGAGCCTCAAAATATTATTTTCAGAAAACCCAGTAAAATACAGTTTGCAAGAGATCGTGACATAAACTAATGATTATGTCACTGTGTTTGAAAAGATTCAGGCTGAGTCCATGTGACGTCACCATCATGGCAGTCGAGGAGTGATGTGATTAAACATACATACAAAAATCATCACAACTTTTTCATAAATGGTCAAATATGGTCAATTTTTTTTAATTTTAGGCTCCTAATATTATAACCTATCATCCTATGCATGAAGTTATCTTCCATTTTCCATACCTTTAAAGTTGGACCTTGTTTTCTTCTGTCCACATATTCTGAATTGAACATGTACCTCAATTATCTTCATCTACATCCTCAAATGCACATTCTAGATTAAATTACTTCATAATTTACTTGTAAAGATGAAAGATGAATCATTTTGTAAAATCCTTTAACCCCATTACCAACAGACTGATGTCAGCACAGTGACCTCCAGCAGTAACTGACCAACTCACAAAACCTCAACCAACTCTGTTCAAGTCAAGAAAATAACACAGTCTGTTTCATTTCAAAGCGACCTGCGGCTGTGTGGTGTTTCTGATGACGATGACTTTTTCCGACACTGCAGTTGTTCCTCACTCCCACAGACGTGATGTTAAAAACATCAGAGTGGAGCACTTCACTTTTTCCACATTTACAACACAACACACACACACACACACACACTGATACAATAAAGTAATTTTCATTCTGTTCGACCTGGATTAAAAATATATTCTGTTTTTCCTCATTCACAACATGCAGAGTAGCAGCTCCCACTTCTGACAGTGCGCTGCATTAAAAAGGCAGCCTCCCACTAAATACAACCTGTTACTTCACATAGGCTGTGGGCTCAACACAAAAACAAAAATGGCTGCCTTTAGTTCTGGTGAAGTGGGAAGGAGTGGCCCAGCTATCTGGCAGATAATTACTAGAGTGGTAAATCTCATAATAACCAGGGCA
Source organism: Pseudochromis fuscus (assembly GCA_900323345.1). Lineage (NCBI taxonomy): Eukaryota > Metazoa > Chordata > Actinopteri > Pseudochromidae > Pseudochromis > Pseudochromis fuscus. The sequence goes on along the minus strand of OOFC01013472.1, from coordinate 19,751 downwards.
AAGAGCCACAGCGCTCCTCCTCATCCTGAGCAGCTGGAGGAAAAGGCTCATTCAGGTTTTCCCATCGGAGCAGCTCAGAGTCTGATTGTTTAAAAATGTTTCAGATCAGTTTCCTCTGGTTTGACACCAAACAATACACAGAAATCTGACAGTAAATCTTCACTGTGAGTGGAGACAGTCTTGCTGTGTCACACACAAACAGGAAAGTGAGCTGAACTGCAGTAGTTTCTTTCCAAGTTGATCAGCTGCCGTCACTCTACTGAGCTCCTGCTGCAGCCCTGATCATCCACCATCACACTCCAGATGTGATGTCTCACATGGACAATCTTCCCTGAGGTTTCAAAATGTATAATTTATCCGTGGAGATAAACAGATAAAACAGACACACACTAAATATTTTATTGTGGGGGTTGTGGCACACAAAAAAAATGTGACGATTATATTCCCTAAATACTTCAACCATAGACTGTACATTGAAATTAATGAAGTGTCCAATGCAGAAGTACAAAACAATGTAATACCACTGATGTCCACTAGATGCTGGCTCCAAAAACTCCAAGTGACTTCAATTCAATTCAATCCAAAAATCGTCATTTTCAATCATGAAACACTTGTTTCTATCTGACAATCAACTCATCATTAAGGAGATATTAGGCTGAGAGAAGAAAAAGATTTAGAGGCGGGGTTAATTTGATTGACAGATCTGGTGTCCATTGATTTACAGGTGATTTGACGGCTCATTCACTTGTGAACTGATGTCTCATACACACTGGGCAGTGTCCTCAGGTTCAAGGGTGAGACCTAACTCCTAACTCCTTCCTTCATATCCAAATATGGTCACTTCCTGCTCGAAAATAACCAACATGGCGATGTTCAAATACCAAACTCCTGTCTACAAACCAACAGGTGACATCATGTTTGCTCCTCCCACTCTACACACAGTCTGTGGTCCCTGCAGAGATGCTTTTATACCTCTGGATTCTGTTCTACACTCTACTGTTGTAGTGCTCGACATCGGTCTTGGTCATGAGACCGGTCTTGAAACTTTTTAAGGGTCTCGGTCTGGTCTCAGAATCGAAGGTATTTTTATTTGGTCTTGTCTCGGGCTCAGACAGGGTGGACTTGGGTTTTTTGATCAAGACCAGTCAAGACCAGACCAGCACTGCTGTGATAAGCTGCTGCCTTCCTGGTGTCATGTGGTCTTTGTAGATGAAGACGACTGGAGACGCTAGGAAAATTTGTTTTTGTTGCTGATGCATTTATGTGAAAGCAAACTTAATTAAAAAAAAAAAAAAAGATACTGGTCATTTGGTTCTGTTTTTGTGATTTTTCTTTGATATATACAGTCTTGGTCTCAACCTCTAAATGTCTTGGTCTTGTCTTGGTCTCAGTACTCTCTAGTCTCGATAATGTCTTGGTCTCAGTTGGTACGGTCTTGACTACAACACTACTACACTCCTGTGTAATGTAGAGGTGCCTGATTTAAACGCTACAGAAACGAATAAATATTTTGAGCAGTTTGTTACAGCTTGAATATTACATTTTCACCCCATGTTCAGATGAATATTTGAATCTAGAGTAAAAAATGACAGCCCTGAAGGAAGTGCAGGATACAACACAGTCCTGTGAGGACGTGCACTGGGTAGACTGAGTCACTGCAGTGAGTGAAACCAAATGTTTAAAACACCTGAGCAGGGATGAACGGCTGAACACGGCGTCTTCTCCGTGACGCTCTGACATTTGAAGTGGGTTCAGGAGTTTAAAAAGCAGTGGGGAAGCAGAGAAATGAAAAAGGTGAAGCAGTCACAGGCAGAGGACTGATACCACATGAGTCTCATGCAGGCAGCGGGATCTTCTGGGTGGATCTGACGCAGGCATCACCCAGCGTCATGATGTGTGACTGGAGAGCTGGGGGTGGAGTTCACACAGCTCTCAGACGGACAAACAGTGGAAGTGAAAGAAGAGGAGATAAACTTTTAGAGAGATGAGCAACCATCACCATGAGAAGTGCAATTCAGAACTTTCAATTTTGTCTAATTAGGTTTAATATTTCCACAAACACAGAGAAACTGCCTGCAAGAGCCGCCATGATGGTTCAAACCAAACTATTACACTGGTGAGGATAAAGTGTCGTGGACGGTGCTTCCTCCTGTCACAACTGACTGATGTGTGATGTTTGAGGGTGACTGAACAGTATCTGTCATGACTTTGTGTATTTTCAGTTTGTTGTGATTGTCATTGTGTCTTGTATTGCGGTTTTCTGTATTACTCTTCTTTCTTGTCTAGTCAGTGTTTGTTTCCTCCTTTGTTTGTCTTCCCATGTCTTGTGCTTCCTGTTTTATTTTGTTAAGTCTTTTCCCTTGTGTGTTTATCCAAGTTTCACTTCCTGCCCTCGAGGACCAGGATTGCAGACCCCTGGATTACAGCCTTTGCTCACGATTCAGTCTTTTGTTCATGTTTTGTTCTCTTCGTCATAGTCTTGCTCTTTTTGAACCCTACCTGCCTTGTGACCTTGCCATTTTGCTTGGTTTTTTGATACCTCTGCCCTGAATGAAGCCTGCTTTAACTTACCTGCATCTGCCTCCGTGTCTGCATTTGGGTCCCTGCTCCTCTTCTCAGTGTTTATTAACTCATGGATGCTCAGTATTGTAGCGTCTCCCCTTCACAAAGCTGCGACACCCTATGTGAATTCTTGTTGGTAACAGCTGATACAAAAAAATGTATCTGTCGCCTTAGCAACCAAGCTCAAGACACATTCTGTAACTTTCGTGAATAACCTGCATCACAATACCTGGCTGTTTAAACTTCAACTGAACTATTATAATGAAATTGTTAACATTAAATATTCAGAAGTCACATTTGCTACATTCACACCAACATGAAGCAAGTGAATGGGAAAAATGTGAGTAGATGGAAAAAAACTGGGTCATGTGGTTTCACAAAAACCAATAAACTGATGTCACCAGGAGCAGAAATGAAGCTTATCGTCACCAAGACATGGTGCCAATTTCACCGTTTCCACCTCAGGTAAAAGGCAGCCATATTAGCATTCACTGCTGAAGTGGTGGTTGTTGCAATTTCTGGAGGGAGTGCTCCTATTGGCTGTTGAGGGCGAAAAAAATCAGTCCAATTGTCAAATTTCAATGAGTTTAGTATGAACACAGCTTTACAGTATTTTTTCACAGAGTGTGTGTAATCAACATGTCACAAGTGGAGAGTAGGCTGAACAAAGAACAACTTACTGTCTATTGTGAAGATAATATTCTTCATAAGATGCTGTTTGGAGTGTTTTTCAATATGCTGAAGAATACGTGGACAGTATGTCTTCTATATTTAATGTTAGTGGTAAAGTTGAAGTACAACATGATAAAAAATTGTGAGGCCCCGGGTAACAATCTCTGCCTCCAATAATTGACCTGTCCATGTTCATATTTTAATTGGCTGTCTCCTGCTCTCCCACCACATCAGTAAAAGAGACATACAGTTAGACGACAATGAGTCTCATTTAATTTCTCTTTTGCTCTTTCTTAAAATAAGAGAAGTCAAGTCAAGCTGCACGAAAACGTCTATGAGGAGAATGGAAGTAAAATTGAGGTTATGTTAAATGAATTTAAAGAAATAAGTCATTTAAAAACACAGCAATGAACCAAATCTCATTGTTGTAACTGTTGAGTCAGCAGTCACCGAGATTTAAATAAATTAGCTGATGACAGCCGGAGGAGGACAGGAGGAAGTGGTGAGTGGACCCACACAGCTGCTGAGGGAACATTATGTCTGTTTATGTTGAGGATTCACTGTAAACACCTGAAAACTGACTTATATGTCACGTGTTTCTATCATTCACATGCAGTTTAATGTTCCTTTACTTCAAAATGGATGTGTCCTGGTGTCTGATAAACTCTTTGTGAAGAGAGGAAAGCTGTGTAATTTTAACAGTCTTGTAAGTTCACAGCTTGCTACACTGCACGACACCAATCTAATAAACTTTGGGCACGACATGAAGTTTGCTGTGTGCAGATTGCATGATGACAACCCAAGCTGAATCGCAGCCTATGATGTACATGAGTCAACATGAATAAAATCTCACAAATGTGTGCTATCCATCCACGAAAAGAAACTCGCGAAGCAGGGATGGAGACCTCGAGACTTTTATGTTTTTGGAGAAATGTCCCAAAAAAGGAGAAGGAGGAGAATATGGATGCGGTCGTGGTTCGGAAAGCGAGGCCAATTTTGCAACGAGAGCTTGAAGTCAGTACTTGTTAGCATCTACTAGCATTTAGCATTTCTATTGGTTAGTTAGTTGATGTCGGTCGCAGCAGCAGTCACACTGTGAGATCATCACCCCAAATTTCTGACACTGTCGGAATTTTATCGCAGGTTGTCACAAGACCATGGCAACGGCCGTCCTTGAACCTGTATCACAGTGCAATGTAGGACCACCGGCTGTGGCTCAGCTGGTAGAGTGGGTCACCTGTGAATCGTAAGGCTGTAGGTTCGATCCCCGGCTCCTCCTGTCCACATGTCAAAGTGTCCCTCGACACCGAACCCTAAGTGGCTAGCTCATAGCAGCTTGGTAGCCATTGGTGTGTGTGTGTGTGTGTGTGTGTGAATGAGTTGCCTTGTAAAGCACTTTGGGACCTAGCTAAGGTCAAGAAAGTGCTGTATAAATGTATTCCATTTACCATTTAGCACCAAGACCAAAGACATCGCCAGGATTCTCTCACGATTGTTGTCTTTCGTCTGGGACGGCCGAAAATCGCACAGTGTCTACACTGAAGAGAGAGAGTGCTCTCAATCCCCAAACATGTTCTCATACCTAAAAGAAGAGCTGCAATAAGAAAACATTAGTGAATCCCAAAAACCAATAACCAAAGCAGAACAAATCCTGCATCCAAACCAAAACAAGAGAAACTCTGCATTCAGCTTCACTGTATTCACAGACCTGCCCAAACAGAAACACATCCTCACTCGTGAAGCTGCAATCTGTTGCTGGGTAACAGCAGCCATCATTGCTGAGGGCGCTCCTCAGGTGAGCACAGGGAACACTTTGTGACCAGATGTATGCAGTGCTGAGTTCACTAGTGGGGCTAAAAGGGATGATTTACACCAGTCGTACCATCTGCTTATCAGCAGAGAACACCCACTCAGGTTTCACTGAAGAGCCATCCCTCATAATACCATCTGACAACAGGTCCATTAATAAGGGGTCCACTGCAGTGTTACATTCAGGATGCATCAACAACAACAACTTGAGTGTATGACTCATCAATGACCTTAGTTCCTGTTGAAAAGTGAAGAGAACATAAGGACTGTGATAAAAAAAACAAAACAACTTATTTTAAAATGATCTTCAGAGAAAACATGGAGGTTCTTCACTCACACACTCACAGATCTGCTCTCCAAGCATCCCATCAGTTAGTGATTGGAGACGAGGAATCACTATTAATATTAATATTTTACTATTTCTCCATGATGCACAATTCCCTCTATATTGAATTATATGTTTTCTTAGATAAACCTTTCTCACAACCTCGTAACCTGTTAAAAGTTTTTGGTGCCACTTCAAAACTTCAAAAAAAAAATATTTTCAATAATCGATGCTTTTAAAAACTGATGATGACATGCTCCCCACACCTCCCAGTGTCCCTGTGTACTGTTAATAAAAGCTTTACGCACATTTTCTTTCTTTTAGCAGCTAATTGTTATTGTTGTCAGTGCTAAACACAACATAAGAAAAGCTAAACTCCCACGGGAATAATAAACCTAAAGTATTATAAATAAAAAGATGGTTTATCATTGAGTTTGTAATGCAGAATAAGATTATGAACAGCACACATCCCATCAGTACTCACAGTTCACAGGAAACCACTGGTGTGATGACTAATAGAAAGACTAGAAAGACTAATAAAACCTCTTTTTAACAGCAAACGTCCAGATGAATACAGTTTGTTGGTGGAGTGACTTTACTCACTCAGCAGTGTGTGCAGAACATAGACTGTTTATGCAACGTTTCTTAAAAGTGAAGCCAATGCACAGGTGCAAAAAGGTGTAATACCACTGACAGCCACTAGAGGGTAGCTCCAATTGACTTCAATTCAAAAATCCACCGGCTTTAATATTAATATTCAATTTAGTATTCAGTCAATACATTTTTTCCATGAGTAATTCTGATGTCAATAGTTGAAATTGATTCTTCTTCTCAGTGATCTGGTCCATCTTAAAAGCATTTCATCATTAAGGAGATGTTAGGCTGAGAGAGGGGGAGGAGTTAGGGGTGTGGTTATCTTGATTGACAGGTCTGGTCTTCAATGATTTACAGGTGGTTTCAAATGGTAAATGGAGTACATTTATATAGCACTTTCATGACCTTAGCTAGGTCCCAAAGTGCTTTATAAGGCAACTCATTCACACACCAATGACTACCGAGCTGCCATGTGGACAGGAGGAGCCTAGGATTGAACCCACAACCTTACGATTCACAGGCGACCCACTCCACCACCTGAGCCACAGCTGCCCCCCAATGCTCATATACTAGTGAACTCCAGTCTCATCCACATTGGGGAGCATCGTCGGGTTCAAAGGTTTGTCCCACCTCCTCACTCCTCTTTATACCCAAATATGGTCACTTCTGATTTAGCTTAAGTTCAGACAGGAAACATTTACTTTAAAACTTCCATCCTGCAGATGGGTTCACAAAAAAATCAGGTTATTTTCCACCTTTTACAATCCAGTTGTTGCACCTTGTTAGTCCCACCCATCATAGACAGATCTGTTTACTGATTGGCTAACGAGCATGACAGACAGTTGATTAACCAATAAACAACAAAACCACAACACAGGGCAGGTTCAAGGTCAGCTGATTGATAAAACTATTAATTTAACAATAGACTACAAAACAAACAAGTTATTCATTTCATTCATTCATTATATATGTGAAAAAAAAGCAACATAAAAAATTTATAGAGTAACATCTGGAGGATTAGTTATCAGATACTTATTTTTCTAACTGTTGAATTTCCTCCAAACTGCACTTTCCGACCTGTTTGTCTTTATTTTGCTTTCCCTCCTCTCTCCCCTGAAGTACAGAAATAAGATCCGGCGAGCTGTGGAAAAGATTTAGTGTCCTCTACACAACATTAGCTTCTCTGTGCACATAGCAGTCCTTCTTTAGTATGCTGATGGCTTATTTACAGCTCATAAAACATTTCTTTTAAAGTCTATTTAATATCTTTTCAGTCACATCCAATGATTGTCATGAGTAGTCGAGCTCTGTGTGGTGAAACTGTCTTTTCTTTTCAAGGACTTTGTGTTTATCCTCACATAAAATTGAGTTTAATTGTCAGCATTTGACCTCAGAAACAACAATCGACGAGACAGCTTATCTCCTGAGGAAGATCGTGTGAAGCGAAGACAACACTGGACGAACACTTTAGGAAATCACGCACCTCTCGCTGCTGATGCCACTAATATCTCTGTAGGGAAACCGACGTCTCTAGAGCGAAAGTAATTCCCATATCCTTGCAGATGCTGACGTCCCCACACATCCTGCTTGGATATGCAACCATGAGGAAAATTAGCTCTGGCACATTTGTAAAAACATCACGACAGAGATACAAACCCAGCAGGTGAGAATGAATCAGTAGAGATTTAGGATGTCGACATGTACCGGAGGTTTATTTTTACGAACAAAGTTGGGAGCAGATGTGTTCTCGAGATCCTCTTGAGGAGGTTTTGAGAGGCTGATGGCTTCACGACAGAGGAAATGAAAGAAGTGCAGAGAGAGGTGTAACGTCCCCTCTGTAAACAGGACCCCTCTCCACAGCTCTCCTCGCCTCTTCACGTGGATCTCCAGCAAATAACACATCCTCCATCCCCCGAGTGGATACACTGACACACTGTTTAAGCTGAACTTGAAGAGTTTATTTCCAAAGCGATACACAGCTCACCGCCTCATCATTCACTGTCCTTTAAATGTTAATCCAGTTTCAAAATAATAATAACATTTACAGGATAACTGGTGGTTTTATCATAACAATAAAAAGAATGTCTATTAAAAGTATCAGCATGGAAAGCTTTCAGATTAAGAGCACTTCCTGAAATGTTTGCTCTACAGCCGATGACACAAGGAGAAAGGAAATGAAAGTAGCTGCATTTTACTAATAAAGGGAAATGAAGTCCTGAGTGTTGAGTTTCCCAGATTGTTTTATGAAGCAGGGGCAGCACACGAAGGTTGAAGGTTTGAATTTTAACTCGGATGTTTCTGTGTGGAGTTTGCTCACTGTGCATGAACGGGTACACAAACGCAAGTCCCCATAATAATCATCATTACATTTTCGACCTGGTTCGAAGTTACCGTACTTTCTGGACTATTAAGCGCACCTGAATATAAGCCACACCCACTAAGAAACAAGTTTTGTACATGTATTAGCTGCACCGGTCAAAGTGTCAAAAAAAAGTAGCGGCTTATAATCCGGAAATTACGGTAAGTTCAGGGTTAGGCAAGTAGTGGTTATAGGATCAGGTTAGGTCATACATGAAGCAAGTGGGGCTCAAAAATAACGCCAATCTAGAAGTGCAAGAATGTGTAGTACCATCAACAGCCACTAGATGCTGGCTCCAGAAAACTCTGACTCCCATTGACTTCAATTCAAAAATGATTTTCAACCATGAAATTCTCAGGAAACACTTTTTTTTTCTTTCTGATGTCATTAGATAACATCACCTCTTCTGATCTGTGGTTCATCTGAAAATTATTTCATCATTACAGAGATATTAGGCTTCAAAAAGAGGTGTGGTTAGATTGATTGACAGCTCCAGTCTCTAGTGATTTACATGTGGTTTGGAGGCTCATTTACCAGTGAACTCCAGTCTCTCACATATTGGGCAGTGGCCTCCGGTTCAAGAGTAAGACTCGCTTCTTCACTCCTCCCTTCATATCCAAATATGGTCACTTCTGGCTGCAAAAAAACAACATGGTGACATTCAAATACCAAACTCCTGCTTCAAAATGGAGTCTCCAAACCAATGGGTCACCTCTCTTATATACGGTCTATGGTAGCACTACACTACCCACAATGCACCCAGGTGATCACACAGTCTATGGGTTTGGTGAAGCCTCCAGAAAATGAATGTAAATCAATGTAATGCCCTCTGGAGACACACTCCTGTGATTTGTGTGAACTCACCCTTTAAACAATGATCGCCTCCTTCTTCTCTGATCTGCATTATACGGTACGATGTCCTGACCAGGTACACTGGGTTGTGTACTGATCACAGGGTTGGTGGTGATGTCATCACCTGAGTTTTCCTTTGGATAAATGTTCCATATAAATATAATTTACTCTTTACACCAACATGTGTATTAAACCTTTACTTAAATGTAGATACATGTCAGCAGCTGAAATACCAAGTGTAGAAAGCAAAGTGGAGGATTTCCATCTACCATCTGTGCTCTATAAAGCATTGCAGTTGCCATGACAACCAAGGCCTTTCCTTGTTTTCAGATACTCACTATGGTGACCAAGGCGTTGTTGTACAGTCGGCGGGTCTGAGAGGGGAAGAGAGGGTTTCTTCTCACACACTCACTCACTCACAAGTGGGCGACTGCAGGGTACCTGAACACACACACACGTGCACACACAACACACACACAGAACCACCCACACATATGCGCTCAAACACAGAGGGGGGTTAAATGATGTGATGAAACCTGTGGGGCATGCTGAGACCTTCAGGCTCTGACATATAAACTGAGCTGAATAAAACAGAGAGCAGGTTAAATATAGAGGAAGTGCTCCACCCTTCAGAATCAATGCTGCCTTCCCTGCAGCCTGTCGAGTTACACACTGACACTCACAGTATGGAGATGAAACACCAGCTACCCTCGCATTCACAGTCATCAGAGGGAACTACATCACTGCACAATCCCCCATATGCTGTGTGTAAATGTAACCACTGTACACTGCCCTCAGAAGAAGTAGTGTTCATGACATGTAGGTACACCAGGTCCTGCTAATCCCACAATGCAATGCATCCAAGTCCATACACGATTAAAATACCTGACAGTGGGAATGCAAACTAGTAGTGATTAATAATAATAACAAATTGCATTTCCCTGTGTCTGCTCTGAAACTTCTGCAGCACTTATGGACTCTATATGAAAGATGGATGCAGCCACCAGTGGCTCTAAAAACCTGGCTCCAACTGACTTCAATTAAAAAAAATAATCCTGAAGTTCTCAGTCAATATTTTTTTATTCCCGCAAATCATTTTGATGTCATTAGTTAATTCTTCTTCTCAGTGATCTGGTGATCCATCTGAAAATCATTTCATCATCATCCCCTTGACAGATGAATTTACTTATAATTATATGAAAAAAAATCATTATTTGTGTTTTTGCTTACAAGGTGATGCTAAATTAAGTGATTGTTAATTTGTCTGTAGCACATAGAATAGATATAAATTTAGGTATGATGTATGATCGACGAGAAACCAGCTCTTACAAAAGGTTCCTCGGTCTGTATGGAATATGCACAAACCAGCATCGGGGGAATGCATTCGCTATCTCAGCTGCAGGCTGAAAGAAAAATCGATTAATGCAAATTCACAACGATCAGTGTTAAGATGTGAAGTACATATTAGGCTTCAAGAAGCACAAGATTTAAGGGTGTGGTTAGTTTGATTGACAGCTCTGATGTGGAGGCTCTTTGACCAGTGAACTCCAGTCTCATACACATTGAGCAGTGATCTCAGGTTCAAGGGTGAGACCCGCCTCCTCACTCCTCCCTTCATATCCAAATATGGTCACTTCTGGCTCCAAATAACCAATATGGTGACATTCCAGAGCCAAACTCCTGCTTTCAAAATGTGCACCTACAAACCAACAGGACACCTCTCTTATATACAGTCTATGGTAGCACTACACTACCCACAATGCACACATATATATTGCAGCATTTTTTTGTGATAATATCTGACCCTCAGGTAGTACTTGAATTGTTGGTGTTCTACTTGTTGCTAAGCAACATCTTCTCACACACTTCCTGTTCACATAGACATGGACAACTCTAACTCTGATACGTGATGACACATCATTCAGCAGTGACATCATGATTCATTCAGAGCGCTGTCAGTGTGGTTCACAGTGTTGACTTTAGTAGAGATGTTCAAAGCAGTGATGGACTGCAACACATTCAGCTCACATGCAGCTACATTAGCATTCACATGGAGCTGTGAGTGTGTGACCTTGAGGTCTTGAACCAGACTAATTGGATGTTGGACTTTCTTCCACAGCTAGCTGCTAACTTTGAGCACTGCTTGGGTACTGACAGGCGGCCATATTGGAGCTTCTGCGTTAGCACCTGCTGCAGCTGTAAACAGGTAGAAATGAGCAGTGAGCATGAATCAAAACAAAAACAGAAAAAGATAAGATATGAACAACATGTAGAGATAAGGAGACAACAGAGCATGGTCAGCTGTCATTATGCATCATTTGACTTGTATGAAAAGTGCTATATAGATAAAAATGTATTATTTTAATGTATCATAAGGTGATCATTCTCTGTGGACTTGTAATCATGAGCTGCAGTTTTTTTCCAATGATATATGAAAAATATTGTGTCCTGTCTTATTCTCCTACACAGAATAACTGTGCAACAAAAGACTCTGCTGGACATCAACCAAACAACTGTGTGTGACAAGTGGATGTCGGGATGATAATAGAAGGACAAATGCTGAAGAAAAGATTTTTAAAATAATCATACTTCCTGTCTACACTCAGTTTGTAGGATGAGGATGGATCTTGGTTTTGTTTGGGAGCACACTGCCCCCTACTGGTTTAATAAATTCACAATAAGTGTGTGACATCCGTCTGATCTCTGCACTAAAACACTTGAAGGTCAGAGGATAATAGTATTTTTTCCTCCAGTGTTGTGTGGATGGACTGTGGCTGTGTTGGTGAGGTGCAGTGATGGCTGCAGCCGGGCCGACAGGCAGGGACCTGCGGCAGATGAAAGATTGGACATTCCACCTTAAGAATGCAAGAAATCACACTGGCAGCAGATTAGCATCAGGGCTGCCAGCGGTCTGGTATGCAACACGTGTCCCTGGATCGGGAAAATAACATGAAGCACAGGACGAACCATGAGCAAGAGTCTGTGTTTAGTGGGGGGGGGCTGACTGATGGAGGGGGATTCCTGGAGAACAAGGAAGTAAAACATAAATTACAAAATAAGAGCGTTGTGTTATGTAATACTGAGGTTTATCTTTGAATCACTTGTGTCCTCTCTGGTGTTTTCCAGTCATAACAAAACTGTGATTCATGTGTCACCTGTCATCGCTTTGTTTACTTCGATTGTATCACAGCAGGAGAAGCTTTAATTCACCTCAGATGAAGGGGGATGTTTTACAAGAGAGTGGGATTACTGCAGCATCACGATGGAGATGGTACAGACACAGGGATTTCTCTTCTGTCACTTTTGGGTTTTAAAGGTTTTCTGTGGAAATACAAAGAATTGAGTCCTCATGTTAAGTGAGTGTACAGCTGGTGTAAATCCAAGGAGATGATTTTTTATATTTGTAGGAAGATGTGACAAAAATCAGGAGCAAACATGTGCAGATGATAGGATTTGTATTTATAATGAATCGGTTCCTACATATGTCTGGTTAGCCTAAATAAGTTATTAATATAGTAATATAGATGCCACTCTGTTAACTGTATTGTGTATTATTTCCCCAGTCTTTCTACTCTGAAACCACACACGTTTTTTTGTGATCAGCAACAGAAGCTTAAATTAAATAAAGTAAAAAGACATGTTTAAAACCAGCTGAGGAAATGGTGTTTGATTATCAGCTGACTAAAATGATGCAGGTTTGTTTTACCTGAGGGAAAGCATCAGACCAATTTACTCAATGTGAATTCAAACAGTGTTATTTTTTGAAGAGGGGTAACACATACAATCACTAAACACTGCCAACAGTCTTCAGAGCTTCAGGAAAAGTACAAACCTCCTCCCTGGAGAAGCTATTGTATCAAGCTAATGCTACGGTAAGCCTGCTGTTACAGCTTAGATACTGAACAGGAGAATTTACATATAAACTGTTTAATATATTGTTTGTATAACTGGATATGAGCAGGACATGTGAAACTCCATCAGGCCAATTAGGTAGAGGAATTACGGTAAATTGATTTATGCTACTCAGTCGCATCGTCGGCGATATGCTCCAGTCAAACGCCACACACCGGAGGTCCGGCACAGTACCAGAATACTTTAGGTGATGTTACATAAGACTGTTTTAAATCTGTTTCGCCATCAACTTTTGGGAGCTAAAGTGCTTCCATGCGCTACCTTTCAATCCAGATGGAGCTGATAGCGGTCAGTCATGTTTGTTATGTGCTACCCATAAAGTCTCCGGGTGACAACGAGCTGCACTATTTATTCCACCTTCTCGTTTCGTCTATTTTAGGTTATTTAACATTTAAATAATCGGAATTTGGACATTTGTGAATCGATTCAGAATCGTCCAGGTTTCTACTACTGTGCTGTGTTGTTAACAAGTGCATATTGCTAGTTAATAATTTTATTAGATTAAATATAACATCATGATATTCTAAACACTGATTCATGAATATTTTAAATATATATGTCGGATCTAATGATGCGTAATGTACAAAGTGTCAGACAGAAATATCCTGAGCCAGTGCTGAACACCTGTGTCTTAGATACTTGTTTTACTTCTACGACCAACAACTCATCAACCCTGTTTCCAGCAGAGTGGGTTTTATATTTAAACCCAGTGTACATGATGTGCCATTAATGCAGATTTCATATGATAATGTTCATTAACATTTAAAAATCGCTTTATTATTTTATATACTACTACAAGTTTTGTGTATGTATATGCAGTGTGTGCACAAAAAAGTGTTGAACCAATGACCGTCAGTAAAGCCACACCTGATCATGGAAATGGTTTTATTGTATTGTTTTATTGAGTTTTTATTCGTTAACTGTGTAACCTCACATGCTTGAAGGAATAATGCTAATGTTACGACATGTCAGCTGGATGTAAAATTAAAAGGTGTGCTAATATTAGGGCTGTCACTTTTTTAAAAAATTAAGTTTGAACAACCCGTCCATCCACGGTCCGCACGCTCCCCTAAAACACCACAACATGAGTTTTCATTGCTTTTTTAACTCCACAGTTTGTTATCACAGACAGCTGCTTTTTACAAAGTCGACAAACAGCCTCTTCCTTGTTTCTGACTTCATCTTTCATGATGTAAAACCCAAAATAGCTCCATGTGCTTCTTCTCAGATGTTTTGATGTCATGAGTGTCTGCTCAGGACGGTTCAATAGGTCAACAGTGTATACAAGAGGTTAAACTATGGACTGTGTATAGAATGAAGCTAACGTCACATCATCCGTTGCTTTGTTTACTCGCATTTTAAAGCCAGGAGTTTGGTATTTGAATGTGGCCATGTTGGTTATTTGGAGCCAGAAGTGACCATATTTGGAGATGAAGGGAGGAGTGAGGAGGCGGGTCTGACCCTTGAACCCGAGAACATTGTCCAATGTGGATCAGACTTGAGTTCGGGGCTGGTTTCATTAGACTTGTGGGAAAATGTGCTGACTGAGTATTTCATGATTGAAAATAAAGATTGTTGTATTGAAGACAATTTTAGTTCTGTGGAGCCAGCATCTAGTGGCGGTTGAGAGTACTGCACTTCTGCATTGTCGTCCTTTTCGAGCCCTGATGCCTCGTCCATTACTGTGTATATTTACAGTCTATGGGTTAAACAGAAAAGACTTAGAGTGCCCTCTGCTGGATCATGAGTGAAACTACTTCAAGTGGTCTGATGTGCTTACAGAGAGACTGCAGCTGAACAGGTCATTACAGCTCAAATATCAACATGTTTATCTCCCCATGTTTGAACAAATATCTGAATATCGAATAAAAAGTGACATCCCTGGTTAATGTGATATTCATATTGTTGTGTTCACATCTACCTGTGCTGCTCCTCAATGGTCAAACAAATCAAAAACTCCAGCTTTAAAAGGTGCAGACTCTGTTACAACCTGTTTTCTCTTTAAAGCTGGGCACACTTCCTTAAAAACATTCAAAGTATTCAAGCTGTTTGAGAAATATCTGAGTGATGATAGCATTGTTTGAAAAGTCATAACGTGAGCGAGCGTGTGCAGTGACACGTTCACGACTGAATGTGTTTCATATTATCGCCTAACAGCAATTAATTTGAGGACCTGACGTGAAGTGGGCAGCAGATGAAAGGAGGCGGCCGGAGTCCAGCAGGTTTCCCTCTCTGCGGCCTTGTGCTGCCAGTCAGCTTTTAACACCCTGAGCTTCATGCCAAGAGGAGTAAAATAAGGTACTAATCCAAGATGAAGGGATTTGGGGATTAGCGCTACATATTCTGAGAGTTTTTTAAACAAGACTTTTTAAAAGCACAGTAAGAGCCAATGACCATAAATGGAGAAAAACATTGAAACCCTCCCCTCCATGTATGACGGATACAGACTGGAATGCGCAGCCACAGGTATAATAAAAGTTGTTACTTTTAATAACAGAAATCTTGATTTTTCAGACAAAAGAACAAAAAAGTACAGAAATGATATTTATACTAATAAATTACAGAAACACATGAGATGCATCACACTTCTCACAAATAAGCAGCCGGACATTGAGATCACGTAACGACTGAATTTACACACCTGAGGCACACGAGAGGGGTCGGATTTCATGCCACATTTACACCAATATACAGAACGTCTATACACTTAAAGTACCACACAATACCACCCACCATTCAGCGGAGAGGGAGGGGACACAGTGGACTGAAAGATCGGCAAATAAACCCGTGCAATGACGTTATTTCTCTCATGTACATACGTCAAAAGTGGACTTGAGTCTGCTTGCAGTATTAGCTGTATTTCATGGCAAGTCTCTGTGGCTGCATATTAATTCAGTGTTTAGGCTTTTTATCACTTCAACACACCCAGAGTGGATCCTGATGACTCAAGTCATGATTCAAGAAATAGGAGCAGAATATTGCCTTTTCTCCACGTCACATAATAAACTCAAACCATGGGATAAAATAAAAGATGGGAGTGAAGTGATGCAACTCCGAGTCTCAAATTTTGTGAAATGAGCTCAAATGATACATCGCAGCATGTGTGATATTTGGATTTTGAAGATTTCTGAGTGGAGCTGGTGCTGTGATTGGCTGAAACACCTGTAAGTCAAGCTCAAAACACACATCTCTTTAAGGCTTGTTATCCCAATCATTGAATACTGCCTTTGTACAGTCCCTCAAATGAAGAGTCAGAAAAACCAGGGCTGTAAACAACCTGGGAGGAGGCCCTGGGCTCCAGCTGGACCCCCTTTGCATTTGTATGTGTGCATGTCTCCTGCTGCCTTTAAGTAAACTAAACTCTGTAAACTAAAATTTTCAGAAGACAACAACATGGCATAAAGCACAATATCAACTGGAATAATAAAGATAATGTAGTTAAACTAGGACCAAACTAACATAAAATAAAATAACAAAGGAGGAGACAGCTTCAGGTTTCCATCCTTATTATATTGTTTATATTGTGCTTTAGTCTATACTGTTATTTATTAACTAATGTGTTATGTATGGAGAAAGTTACTTGATATATAAATATATGCTGAACATTAACATTACAGTTGGAAAACAGTGGACTGCCCTCTCTGGATCGGGGAGGAGATCCTGCCCCAAGTGGAAGAGTTCAAGTACCTCGGGGTCTTGCAGGGAAGGATGGAGCGTGAGATCGACAGGTGGATCGGTGTGGTGACTGCAGTAATATGGACTCTGCACGGATCTGTTGTGGTGAAGAGGGAGCTGAGCCGAAAGGCAAAGCTCTCGATTTATCGGTCGATCTTCATTCCCACCCTCACCTATGGTCACGAGGTTTGGATAGTGACCGAAAGAACAAGATTGCAGGTACAAGCGGCCGAAATGAGCTTCCTCTGTAGGGGCTCTCCCCTAGAGATAGGGTGAGAAGCTCGGTCATCCAGGAGGAGCTCGGAGTAGAGTTGCTGCTGATCTGCGTGGAGAAGAGCCAGATGAGATGGCTTAGGCATCTAATTAGGATGCCTCCTGACGCCTCCTGGGTGAGGTGTTCAGGGCATGTCCCACTGGTAGGAGACCCCGGGGAAGACCCAGGACACGCTGGAGAGACTATGTCTCTCGGCTGACCTGGGAACGCCCCGGGATCCCCGGGAAGAGCTGGATGAAGTGGCTGGGGAGAGGGAAGTCTGGGGAAGTCTGGGGAAGTCTGGGTCCCCGCGACCCGACCCCGGATAAGCGGAAGAAGATGGATGGATGGATTCACATTATAATAAAGCCAAAGTAGTTCACACAGTGATGATAGATCATGGCCGATCAGGTAAATCTCTGTGTGTCACTGCGGCCACTTGGTTTCTTGGTCACTGGTAGTGATGCATTTTACCATTGCATCTTCCAGCAATGATGGATTAGCTAATGAGGGAGTGCCTGTTGCCATGGAGATGGAGTGGACTAACAGCTAGGTGTAGGAAGTGTCCACATAAAAGGTAAAAAATAAACTTTGTGGAAGAAATAACAGCCCAAAAAAAGACAGAAATCGACAATTACTGTTATGTCTCTCTGGTTACTCAAAAACTCCCAATCAAAAAACCTGTTCCCACAGACAGTAAACATGCATCATAAACACGCTTTGTGTAATTACTCTGCAGCTTTAAAGAGAAGTGTGTTGAGTCGCTCTGACAGCACACAGACGCCACCTTTTTGTCTGGATGTTGCAAGAAATCTAGACACTGATCATCCCCAGGTTGATACGACATGAAACTGCTCATTTCACAAAATTCCCTCCAGTACTACCAACTCTGTAGTGAGTTTCTGCTGAACTTGAGGTAGTTACTAGTAAACTTGACAGCTCAGTTCCAATCCAGTCAGATGAAAAAACAAAAAAAAACATCAGGTGTGTCAAGCTATAGCAGCCGAGTGAGAGACTTTTGTTTTCCTCAGCTAAAAAAACAGGCAAATTTACATCTGACATCTGGTCATTGATTATAATCTGACCTGAAAGATGAGCATCAACTAGATCATAAACTACATTTTAAACCCAAAGTGACATCAAAGTTTATCCTCCATCCTAGCACATAATTAAACTGCGTGGTGTGATTGGTTATGTGGCTAAATCAAAGACAGTTACTGCTGTGTGTCTCTGCAGGGCAGGACAGGCCACGGACACAGTGATCAGAGTTAATATGTCAGTTTATCAGTGATGTCACAGCTGTTATTGCGTGGCACATAAGGGACAGTAAATCCTCATGGTTTGGTTATGGCTTTTCACACTGCAGTAGTACATACTAAATGGTAATAATCTTTACAATACAGACAGAACAATGTGATTTAAACCTTCGAGGGGGTCTCACAACGCTGGAATGCTAATTTGGTCCATTTTGACACAGTGCCAAAGGTTATGAAATAAAACAAGACGCCGCGATAACTCAGCGATGAAGCCGGCTGCAAATCGGAAGTTTTACTTTTACGAATGTTACTCTGTGGCAGAAATGTTAAAAAGACAAAGAATCACAGAGTTAAATGGCACAGACTTCCTGATGCTTGAAGTAAATCCAAAAACAAAAACACAGGAGAAAACAACTAGCACAAGGATCAGTGCTTATGTAAGTCAACAGCTAATGTTAGCATGACTGGCAAAATAGCTCTCAGCACTAAAGAGCGCTTAATATGACGTTGGTTGTGGGGTTGCAGGATATGTTTAAAGAGTAAAGGTGCATACTGAAGACTCCTTTACCCGTTTTTAACTGAGTCAAGTGGAAACATGAACAACAACTACAATAATCCACGTTAGCTTAATTAATCAACAAGCTACAAGCTAAGAAAGTACGTTAAAGTTTAGTCTGCTAGCTGCCTTCAATAGCGTCTGAAACCAAGGACGATTTAATAAATATCCAAACGATAAATACAAATTCTGCCACTGTTGTCTCTGTAAATTGCATATTTATCTTGCAAAAGGTAGAAAAGCTTGAAGAGTGACAGCAGCAGTAGCTAAGAGGGCGGAGCTTGAGATCCCATAGCCACACCCACTGCTGATTAATGCGACCAATCAGATTATTTCTGCCTCCAGAGCAACTGTTTGTAAAAGTAAAACTCCTTTTCATGTCACAGCCAGCGAGACCAGAAGACAAAGCCCCAAATAAAAGTTTGGTAGAAAAGAAGAGCTTCTTTTAAAAGTGTCAAGTTTCATTGTTAAAATCAAAATGGCAAAAAAACGTATTAACATAATTATTGCAAAAATGTCTTTTTTTATGTATCACCATTAATAATAATAGTAAATTTACAACTTTAGACACATCACTCCCACACATGCCACTAGAAAATTTTATACACCTTCATGCATTTGAATAGATTTGACTGTAAAACAGGACTTGTTGTTGTTTTTATTTAACCTTCTGACTCCTGCTCACAGTAATTCAAAGATCCCATTTGTCTGCATACATTTAAATAATCTCCCTGGTGTGGGATGATTAAAGTAATATCTTTCTTAACTGCAATAAATGATTTAGTTTGTTGTCCAGGTCCCTTTAAATTAAATGGAACGACTGATAATTATGAAGCCAACTACCATTCATCTACCATCTATTTATTAATAATCAGATTGTGATTGTTCTCTGCATGAAAAGCCAAATATGCTGTCGATCAGCTACT